>BMAV01005210.1:89812-114689 GCA_019973955.1 Trichonephila inaurata madagascariensis
TGTTTGGAAAGAATATTTTATCGTCACGTGGACAGATATTTAATACTTTTGTTTTAATTTGTCTCATATTTTACAACCAAGCAGCGAAAAATTATTTTTATACTAATTGGCTATATAATGGATGTATTTTTCGAATTGCCCCCTCCTTTTAGAATCCAATTGCTCCCTTGTGGGAATTAGGCCTCACATTGAGAAACACTGGGTTAAATGTTTTTACTCTTGCTTATATAGAACCGGCAGGGGCGTACTAAAGAGTGGGACTCGGAGGTTCAAACCCCTTCCATGCACCCAGAGATATTTTTAGCATAAAGATTATGCCTTGGAGAATTTGCTTTTTAAAATGTAAACCCTCTCATACAAGTGTTCTGTGTACACCACAGAGAACAAGCAAAAAAAAAAAAAAAGAGAGAGAAATAATAAGTTGCTTGAAAGACACTGAAAAACCAATATTTTTCTTTATTTCCAGTTTCTGTATTCACCAATACTCCTAAATAATAATAATTATGTGATTTTTTTATTGAAATACAAAATATATTGAAAGCAGTTCAGTGAGGTTTTATATTACAAATTACTATCATCCCTTTTTCTACACGACGAAAAATAAAAATAAAAACCTACAAACTTTATTAACACACAAATACGAACACTTTCACCTTTATGTGGAAATTTCCACACACAATTTTATCGAATTCTTATCTCGAGACACGATCTGAAACACTCCTTTGAGGACACTATTAGAGCCCTAGCAACAACTCCTTCTTTTCTTATTTTTTTTAAAGAATGAAATTATTGCTTTGATTGCTTATCAGAAACACGCGATTTATCAGCTGCACATCGGAAGATTTCCAGTTATCTGATATAACTTATAAGGTATCGATCTAGAAATACTTTTTCGATTGCACCAAATCTTGCATCAACCCAGAGTTGAGGGGAAAACAAATTGTCTTCGAATTGTGACATTGTCGGAAGACGCTTCTTGAAAATATGTTATCTACGAAATAAAATGTAAAGTTTATTTTGCAATCTTACAATAGAATCCTTTTAGATCGAGGATTGTTGCTGAGGAAGTTCAGTGACATGCAAGAACACTTACATGCGCATATCTCAGTATACTTTAAATTGTAGCAAATGTTTAATTCGATGCTTAGTAAAATAATTTATATTTTAAGGGTACACAGAACGATTCAATAGACAAAAATCGTTAAAACAATAAAATCTAATATTTTTTAGCCTAAATTATTCTTTATATACTTTTCTATAACCTCACAAAATTTGAAAGCTCTAAACTTAAAAATCCCCCCGCAGAATTATGATAGCTTTTACGTTCGCTTTTATTCACATCCCTATGGCAAATCCAAACTTTAAACTTATATATCTCAGAAAGATAAAATATAACTAGTTTTTCTTCATAAGGCTTTTTTTCTATTGTACCTAATGCTTTGAATTTTTTTTTACCTGTTGCTAACAATACATGTAACAAAAGTTGGTATGCATTTTTGAATCAAAGCAATACAAAGCAATTTTTTAAATAATTGAACTCAAAATTTATACATTTTTTAAGGAATTTTCAATAAAAATTCATAAAAAGAAGTATTGTACGAATACCAATCGACCCTCCGACATCAAAATCTATCCACCAATGGGAAAGAACTTTAAAGGAGACGGAAACTTTGATATTTCAAAAACTGGCCAGTATCCTTAAGTTTTCGAAATAGAAGACACTGTTGATCGTGTGCGTGATTCATTTTGTAGGAGTCCTGATAAGTCTATTAGACAAGCCAGTAACGACATTCACTCCATTCTGTTCGAACACTTCGCTGTGTACACGCGTGACAGAATTAAATTCCGTTAACCAAAGTACGCTCTACATTTTTTACTGTCGCATCCATATCTTTACTAATGAAGTCAGCGTAAAAAGTTTATCGTCTGCGATTGCCGAATAATGCGCGCACGTGGGGCCAATTGGACTAAACCTAAAAAATCTCGTAGAGTTTTCCAATCCATGGATAAACCGTTCATTACATTCTGATGGATAGTTTCGTAATTATAAGCCATTACTTTTGGATACTTTAAAGCCGGACACTCTGTGTATTTTTATGTACGGCCCCCGGAATTATAATGTTCTTCCGAAGTGGTCATCTGGGTTGGCCACCCCTGGACTAGTATGAACCTTTCATATTCGTATTGATAATAGTGGTTGATAGAATAATTTTTCGGCATGTTGTAAACTTCTTCCTGCTACATTAAGAATATACCTCGTAACTGATTTCTTATGTAATATGAACAGAAAAGAGTTCGAAATGCATATGCATATCGTTGCCCCAATTCAGCACCAGCACATAGATCAATCATCAGGAGAATCCGCTCTGCCCATATGTATCACGTAATATCCTACTTTTATATTGTACCATTTTCAGCAAACAAGGCATAGTTTGTTGGTTTAGTAGGTAATCACACATTGCACTTTGCTAAGCGTGTCCTATTCCATTACTACTCCGTTTCTTTTTGTGATCTAGCGAGCTCGTTAAAAGAAGAGACGAATCTAGGGTTTTCATCATCTTGATCGATCAGTATTTTTCTTTAGAGGCTATATTAAAGTAATGTAATATTTCTTTTAAACCAGTCAGAGACAAGATTATAAGGAGTACATGATTTTGCGTGGAAAGAAAAATTATATTTATTTTAGTGGTCATCAATAAATCTAGAATTTTCTTTACTTCAAATGTATGCAATAAAATACTGTCTATTACAAAATTATAAAAAAGTCTTAAAACCCTAGTCTTTTACTTTTAAAGCAATGTTAACACAAATTTCAAAGAATATGTATGGAATGAAGTAATTTTATGATATTGATTTAATTTTAAAAAGAAAAAGTAATATAATTTTTTTTTAAGTCAATTTCTACTTTGTTAGAAAAACTTACTGGCGCCATCTGTTGCAAGTCCAATTACGTCAGAAATAATGCAGAATAAATTTAAAATTAAAAAATAAAATTTAATTAATGAATTAATATTTTAAAAATTGTGTTAACATCAAGTGTCATCCATAACAAGTTTAAAAAAATGTGTTAGAACTTCAATGGATGAATAAAAAGTATTTTATTAATGACTGAAAATTTGAACAAGATATATATATATATATATATATCTCTATCTATCTATCTATATATATATATATATATATATATAGATAGAGAGAGAGAGTGAACTCTAATAGCAGGAATTGAAAAACAGACCACCAAATAAAGCTTAACAAAGTTTCAGAATCACTGTATAACATAAATATAAAATTCTCTTGTTTTTTTTAACGATATAGACGTTTTAAATGTGAATTTTAACTGTGAACTAACCCACCTGAAAATATTGTAAAAAAGAAAAGAAAAAAAAAAAGAGCGAAAATCACAAAATACAACATGAATTTTTGATTTATAGTCAAAATTCCTCATGGAAGTGAGTGAGTGATTCAAAAGGGCAAAAAGTTTGTTTCGACAACGGAAAAGAAAAATAAGTACGTGGAATAAAAGTAAAGTTATTATTTCTTGTAATACTGTTATTCACACAAAGTTTTGAGTAAAAAAGAATTCTACGGAACGTAGAAAACATATAACCCAAAATATAAATGATCAGTTCATGAAGATTGATAAATTTTAAAGCTGGAAAGGAAGAAATATCAGTCAATTTGAAACATCCGAAACATTAAGAATAACATCTGAAGTATTAGGTTGAAGAAAAAGAAATCCATTATTTTTGCATGAAATTCAAGACTTTATTTAACATGTTTTGAATTGTCCGATTTGGGTCAAATATGTACTGTTTTGTTGTATAATTTGTTGCGATTTTAAAGGTAGCTTCATAATGCCTCTATCATAAAAGTCTTGGTCCTTATTGGCGAAAAACTCTAGTATAATCCCATTTCTCATCTCCAGTCACCATCCGCTTAAGAAATGGGTCGATTTCATTCCGTTTGGCCAAGGCTTTGCAGATGGAAGTTCAATCAATCTTGTTTTTTGGTGTTAATTGGTGTGGCACCCAAACATCGAGCTTTTTTCTTAAATCCAACTTTGCACAAATGGTTTAAAACTGTTTTATGGTCGATCGTTAGCTCCTGGGTGATGCTACGACTACTAACATGCCGGTCAATTTCGATTATTTCCGTGATTTTATCGACATTTTCGACGACGGGCCTGCCTGTGTGAGGTGCATCTTTAACATCAAAAATGCCTGAACGGAATCGACGAAACCAAAATTGCACGTAATTAGCCGTACAGTATCGGCACTATAAACATCATTCACAATTTCAGCCGTCTGGTCTACATTTTTGTCTTTATCAAAGAAAAACTGTAAAATGTACCGAATTTTCTTTTTGTTGACTTCCATTTTGAACACCCTGTAACTCACAACTGAATGGACCAAACAAAAAACAGCAAAAGATTTTTTTTTAGTGTAAAATGTCACCTTGACAACGAGTATAAATTTGAAATTGTTTGATTGATGCTTCACAAGATATCGGCACTACAGCCATCTACCGAAAAAATAATGGATTTCTTTTTCCCCAATCTAATATAACTAGAAGCATATCTAAATTGAACAAAGAATGCAGTCCTGGAATTCGCGATAGAAAAAAAGTTATTTTCGAACTAAAGAAAAATTAACCTAGATGCTTTGCTGTGTGTTATTTATATATTATTTAATGTGTTAAGAAAGAAAAAAAAAATTTTGTCTCTCTAATATGTTTTATTTTTTTCAGAACAAATCTCTGGGTTTTTTTTCGTTAGTTTTCTTGTGTATCTTATATTAACTTTTAACATTATTAGTTACCTGATACAGTTAAACTAATGAGTATATTTGGTATTGAAGACTCCCATACACCAAAAATCTTTTAAAATTCTATCAGAGGAGACTCAAGTAGATATCTAGAGATTAATTTTATTAAATTTTGGTGTTTAGCTTAAATATTTCAATATACAGTTAACATTTATTCAAAATTAATTTTTTATGATGTAACAATGTATAAGAATTTTTGTTTTTCTTGAAAAAGGTCTTACAATTACGAAATGTAGAGTAATTAATAAAAATAAATGCTTTTAAGTATATAGGCAATTAGTATTCAATATTTATACAGTCGAATCTCTATATAACGAACTTCTATATTGCGAATTTTTCTATATAGCGAACTTTTTCCAGGAACCTTGAACATTTCACGATTTTCTTCGTAAAATAACCTTTATAGCGAAGTACATTTTCTGTATAACGAACTTTTTGTTTTGTGATTCAATATTTTTTTCTCCCTATTTTTTAAAAGTATTTCTGATCATTTCAAGTTATTCTCCCTTTAACACATTTTATGGTGGTCATAAATCTTGAACTGGTTTTATTAGATCCTAACTCGCCGAGAGCAATAGAGTTCTGGACGTTTCATCCAAGAAGTGTAACCTTTAACCCCCATTGTCTAGTTCACTAGAAACATTTTTGATGTCTCCTTTCACACTCAGAGGAGTTGTCCCGTGTCCCAGTGTTCTAGTTATAAAATAATGTATGTTTACTATTACTTGTATGCTTTAAATTAGAAAATGTCCTTAAAATTCATTAATTTTAATATAAAATTATTTTCTTAATATTGAAAATACAGTGTATTCTTCGACATTCTTTTTTCTTGTTTTCCTAGCGGTTTTTCTTTCTTTCTTTCTTGATGTGTAAGATGTATAAAATAAACATATATTAATTTTAAAAAAGGTGTGAATAATTACTTTTTTAATATATAGTGTTTATGAACTCAAAATTTGTTTTATGTTGTTTTTAAAGTATATTAAAAAATGCACCTCTATATAACGAATTTTCCATATAACGAACTTTTTTCGGTATTTAGCGACTTCGTTATATAGAGGTCCGACTGTATTTCTTTTTTTAAAGTGATAAAGTTTTTTGATAAAAAATATTTATTTTTCTATGTAGATAGATGTATTTCATTTAGTTTCCACAAATTTAACATATGTTCAAAAATTGATGTTCAGATAATTTAGAAATTTTCTCTGCAATATTTAGTGTGGATAACTGATATAAATAAATTAGTGGTATTAAAATGAATTTTATGATTGAAAGAATTAAAGCAGGAACAGGAAATATTTATATATATCCTGTTAACTGCCTTTTAATAAAGAACATTATTTTTACATAGTTTCCTATTTCCAGTTTTTTAACTTTGTGTTTACGAAATCTTAGGTAAGTTCCTGAATTTATGTTTGCTTTTCTTAATTCTATCATTTTAATTCTATATTTTCCTTTATATAACATTCACTCAAATCAGTTTACTTGATTAATAACTTACTGTTTATTTACACGTACAAATTTTAGGCTCAAGTGTTTTTTAATCATGGTTTATATTCTACACCTTTTCTTAAATTTTCTACCTAGGGGAAATTTTGAGATCCTATAAAGCGTGTTTAAATCTGCTTCACTGTACTAAGTCTGTGACAGCTTTAGAAAACATAATTTTCTATTTTGGTCGATTGGCTTTTCTTCATATATTGGTTTCTTATTCTTAGTTTCCTGTTTCAGAATTTAAGCTTCCTCTGATTTGCAGGATATATAACCTTTCCATTATTTTTTTTCTTTGTAATAATAATAATTATTGTTATACATAGTATGAATAACATACAGATTTTTCCTTCGTATGAAATTGTGGTTTGAATTCTCATGGTAACTACTGACATTCTTGAAACATATTTAATTTGTAAATTAATTAATGATGTAGAACAGAGGTCGCCAAAGTGGTGGTTCGTGAGAAAATTTCGCTGGTCCCTAGAAAAATGTGGAATATACTTACTTATCACGTTAAGTTAGGTTTTAAGATGCACTGAAATATAATTCAATTCCTAACAATACTTGAAAAGTTATAAAAACGCCTTTTCATAGAATAACGCCACGGTAAATAAGACGTACTGACATGGTAATATATGGATGATAGATCCATTTGCAGCGAAAATTCAGGATAATAATTTAAGCATGCATTTGAAAGAAAGCCTCGTCAACCTATCGTCCGAAGAAACTCTTAAATTTAAATTTCATTCATCCTTATCAAGATCTCAATTTTGGCTTTCCATAAAAAGTGAATACCATTTTCTTTGTGAAAATACGATGAAAATTCTGATTCAATTCTCCACAACTTATTTATGTGAAAATGCCTTTCCATCTGTTACAGCCATTAAAACACGGGACCGATCTCAGCTTAAAATAAATGCAGTTTTCCGTTAAACAGTTCAGGGATTTGATAAAATCACTTACTTTCATCAGGGAAATGACCTTGAAGAGACACGTTATTTTAACATCTCCCATAAACTGATCATATCCCTAAGGGATTTGATCAAATTCCTAATTTTGCCATTTCCCTGCGACATCTTCATGCTGGAATACCTCGACTTTACGTGACCACTGCTTACGCAATTGGTACAACCTGTCTCCAGTCATCTACCAAGAACTTTTGGTATCCATGCCAATGCAAATAGCAGTTTTTTGTTAAGCAGCAAGTGGTGCAACACTTTATTAAATAGGCGTTCATGATGTTTTGGCTCTTCGGTATATATTAAGACAGTTGTGTAGTGCATTATTCGATAAATGTCATCCAGTTTTAATTAAATATAAGGTAAAATAAACTTGGATCCAACATATGAGAATTGAGGAGAAACCACAACATATCAAAAATGGAGATTTAAAACACCTGTTATTAACATCAGTAATTGCTTCATTGAAATGATTTATAATATACACGCAAAAAAAATTTAATTTTGGGATAGTATTTGAGGATGATTTTATATCATTCAAATTATTTGGAATCCTTCATTTTCAGTTATTCAAGAACATTATTGTAAAGAATTTTTATTTAATGCTATTAAAAAATTTTGCTTTTAAAATATTCATTAATTTAAAAAAAAAGCTAATTACGCAAAATTATGTTTCATTTATTATTCCTTTTGTCATTCTTTTCCCACAGTTATAAATAGATGCAAGGATGTATCATCAAAAAGTTTATGATAGTGATTAGATATGAAAATAGAATCACTTTATGCATCTGCTGGGAGAATTTCTTTAAATGGACGAAGGTTAATGATAATTGATAATTCTTACAAGTTCAAGGCAAAATAAGTATTTTTGCATACTCATCAGCTCATATTATATGGATATTCATTTCTATTTCAGAGCTGTCTCAACCTTTGATTGCTATATATATATATATATAAGATCCTTGAAATGTTTAGTTTTCAAAACAACTCAACTCTACATTCCACTTTAAGTGGTTAAATAAACTTTTAACAGTTACTAGGTACATCCAAAGACAGTTTAACAAGACCTACAGATTTAAATGTAATCAAAAAAGCTATTTTCAAAAAAAGCATTGAAAAATTAAACAGGAATTGGTAAATGTACAAGACATTTCAAAAGAATTTGTGAGTATTTTCTACATCAGCGGTCGACAAAAAAACTTTTTGACCTCACGGACCAGTTAATTCCTAATTTAAATCCCGCGGACCACTAACAGGATTTTTTAAGTGTTAAATATATTAATAAAAAAAAATTGTGATCTAAGAACACATAAAAAATGTACCTAGTTAATAAAATGAAACTATTAATTGTACCCAAATTATATGAACGCTTTATTAATAAACAGTAATAAAATAAACAAAATGAACAAAAAAATGTAAAAACAAAACAATTAAAAAATGGTTTAACTATATCAAACTTTAAGCATTATACATTCCTAGTGTGATGAATGTTCCTGCTTACTTGAAATAAGATTATGGATATTTGGATCCAATGTTGTTAATGCAAAGTGAAATGATGAAATGAACTAGACAAGATTTTCATTGGCAAAATGTTGTCCAGGAGGGAGGTCCCTGGGGGGGGGGGGGCGCGTCCTTATACTTCCTAAGCAAACAGGCAGTACTATTGATCCCCCGAATATCCTCCCATATCTTTGGAAAAATGGCACCATAGGATTAACATGGGGATTGATATTTTAATGTGTAAGCCCTCCTCTGCCCAAAGCAGGTCATCATTAGTAAAGGAAACTATGAAGGGTGGGGGGACAGGACAAGTCGATCGACGCCACCACGCGCGCTTCCAAGGTTTCCTGTAACACATTTCCGTCCCTTTTCACGAAATCACTTCAATAAATATCCAGCAACCGAGAGGAAAGATGTTTCACATAAAAAAATACCAGCTTAATTTTCTAATTATTTCGAATATATAATTTGTGTATTTCCTTGACTATTGTTGTATTACTTACTTCTACGTTTAATAATGCACCGTATTTGTGTTAAATAAACACTTTTAAACTCTAGACAATATTATTTCATCATTTCAATGAAACAGATCAGGGATTTGTTCAAATACCTTACTTTCATCAGGGAAATGACCTTGAAGAGACGTTAATTTAACATCTCTCGCCAATTGATCATATCCCTTAGGGATTTGATCAAATCTTTAACGCGTTAAATGTTTCCTTGCGACAAAGATATTTAATATCTGAGCTGCATTTGTATGAAAACTCAAATGTGTCATACCAGAGTAAGATTCACCAAGTTAGGTAGCCAGGATATTAATTGGCACTCCTCTTTATGCTTCTCAGACTCTTCTAACACATTTCAAGCCCATTGAAATGGTACGCTGTTCTGCTGGAAGATTCCTTTTCCATTTAGGATAACAATCAACATATAAGGGTGAAACTGATCCGTAATTATGCTCAGATAGTCTACAACTTTCATGGCTCCTTCTACCAAAACTAATGGTCCTAGAGCAGGGATGGTGAACCAATGGAACACGTGCCATTGATGGCACGTGACACAATGTTTTGGGCACGTCACCAATCAAAACGGTTTCCATTCTAGTTCAAAATAACAAAGTTCACTATGGAGATTTAAAAATTTATTGAAACAAGGAAACAGTTAAAACAGATTGAAACAGAAAAATTAACAAGCAATGTAAGTAAAAATGCTGGTAAAACGAAATTTTGGAAACATGGAGTTTGATTCGAGACACATTTAACTGCTTGAATAAGCTAGCTCATGCTATTTTATACTGAATTGAGTTTAATATAGAACAACCATTCCCTCAATCGCATGGATTCCACGTTATCCAGACGAGTTCATTGAAAAATGTGGTGGTGTTCTTAATGTTTTGGCTCGACGGTGGATATACAGGACTCTATTACAATTTCCGTTATTTAAAATACTCAGGATCACATATCCCATGTAAAACTCGCAGTAGGCCGCATGCCTTCGTTTCTTTTGTCCCCTCTAGTGTAGATGTAAGCTACATCCCGCCCTTACATCCCCGATTTTTCAAAGTGCCCACTACAGTTTGGCTCTAACGCACGTATCTTTGACAAAAATCCTTCATTTAAATGAGAGTTATGCTTTAACTCAACTACATATTTAACCTTAAAATTCATTTTTAGTCAAAACTTGTGAAAGAAATGTTTGCTTTATAATGTAAACATGTGATGCATACTTTTCTTCCCATCTTTCACATCTTTTAAAAATTTAAATATCAATCAAAACACGTACTTTTTATTTTTTGATGTACCTTCAGAAGCTTGTAATGCTTTTGATTGCCTGTTAAAATTGGTTAAAAAAAATCAAGTGATTTCCGTTAATTTGCATATAATGCTAACCTAAAATAATGAAATGCAGTTAATTCTATTAATTTCTTTATTATTATGTTGAGCCTAATTCATTTCCAATGTTCCACAAAGAAACATCAACTTACTATCAAGTTCCTAATAACAATATGTGCAATTTCAGCCGAATTATTACGATAGATTCTTTTTTACATTTAACTTATTTTTGCATTTATATTTTCCCTAAATTTTAACATATAACCACGCTTTTATGTGTTATTATACAATACTTTGAAATATATTAGCATTTAAAATAATAACTTGTTTACATTTATACTTTACATATTTGTGGCAACCGATTGCCTTCTCTTGAAATTTCGAATTGATGAACTTCTTGATGGTTAAAGAAGATTCTCATTTTTCCATATAATTTTCTTTTTCTGAAAAAACCCCCCATTTTAGTCTAAAAATTGTATATATTATTAATAGTTTGATAAAGGCAATAGATATGTAGTTCTAAAATGCTGAGAAGAGTATAGCACGGGCAATAAAAAATATTCTATAATTTTATCATATTAAATTATTTATCTTGAAAGTACAATTTCCGTTAAACTAACGTGAATTCTTGAAATGTGTGTTCTAGATTAGCCGATAGTTTACTGGAGTCACTTTGAAGGAACGGGATGGCTATTGGCAATGTACCTCATAATTCTAAGCTACTGTTAAGTAACGAGTATAACACTTATATACAGTCATGTATTATAAGATGTTTTCAGCTGGAGTTAGAGATAAAAACACGATTGAGTGAATATTTTTATTTCATTTTCATTAAAATATTTATTATTAATGAATTATTATTGTGTTATTTATATATTTTTTATATTTAGAGAAGTTAACTGTTTATTCTTTTTTCAGGCAAAGCTCTCAGCCTTTTGTAATCTATACTTCATTCGATTTTCATAAATTGTACGTTACGTTTATATAGTTATAATTAATGAATTCCAGAGCATAAAAAAACTGAAACAATAGAAATATTTTCGTATTATGGAGAGTTAAATCCTCTGAAATTATATGCATTAAACATATAAATCAAAACAATGAAAAATATGCATCGAGTGTGCTTTATTTTATAACTGCAGATTTTTAATTCAAAATGATATATGATGGTAAAAATAACTACTTTTAATAAAACTAAAAAATATTCAAAAACTTTCATCTCAAACACACTAATATGATTCCTTGCATTTATTAAAAAAATAGACGAATTTGCAAACCCATATCTAATACGTTACTAAGGTAACATAACTGTCAAAATAAATGACATCATTGATTGAAAAAATAATTCTATGGCTTATGTTCTTTTAAAACATCAGTACCTAAGGTTTTTCTTTATTTGTTTTAACCATAGCAAAATATTTTGACACTTTCAAGGAATTACTATGACAATAGATTCAACTCATATCCAGTCTTGTAGCTAATCTGTAAAATAAACTCCAAGTTGACATAGAAATCAAAATGCGTATAATTAATTTATAAAAAACTAATCCTGAAGAAATGATTTTGAGTTGAAATATTGATTCTGACAATCTAAAAAAATATTTATCTTGTTCATCAAATGAGAAAAAAAGTTTAAAATTCTTAAAAATTAAATATTTGTCTTCAAAATGGTTTTTCGATGCATATCTTAGCCTATTTTTCTCATAAATAATTTTATACAGACATTTTTTAATTCAAGTACAGTTTGAAATGAATGCAAAACTAACAATTTAAAATTTTCACCACACGCTATTACTACTATCTATGCATTCAGCACTTCACTTTAATTTGTTTATAGATCTTGAATGATTGTAAAGATCTCACTTATCGTCTGCTTTTATAAAAAATGCTTCAAATGCCGAAAATTCTGAGCTATCCGCCATCTCAAGGTTTCGATAGCTGTGTGTTCGAAATAAAAATAATTTATACTCACTTAATTGGATATTCTGACAAAGAGCATGTGAAATTAGAACTGCAGTTTAATATAAACTGTAAATGGACATCACTTAATATATCTTAATAGAACTTTCGGTCAAAAGATAAAGTATTTGTAAGTGAAGTAAGAGGAATATTTTTGGAAGTGCTGACTAAAGTAGAACACGTGCGTTCGAATGCTCGTCTGTTGCTATTCAGAACACTACTATCAAATCTTCCTTCGATGAAAAATTATTGAAATATAGTATATATAATCGAAAAAATATTTAAATTTCAAAATTTTAATTTTATGTTCAAGTATTTTGGTGTTAAAAAGTAGATTTAAATAATTAATAATTGCGAGTATGTAAATGCAGATAATAATATTTTATAATCACGTTTCAACAAATGTATTTTGCGCTCTACCATTACAAATGTCTGCTTATTATTTTTTGGAAGCTTCTTTTTATGATCAATTATTTGCCTTTTATGCTTTAAAATGTGGTGAATAACATTTAATATTTTTTGTTGTGTTTTTCATGTCGATTATGAGTAATTTGTTTTATTAATTAAAATAATATTTAATTCGAATATTTGTGTTTAAATTATTCGAAATTATTGCGCGATTTTTTAAAGTAAAATATAAATATGTAAGGAATTACAAAGAAATATGTAAGGAATGTATAAGGAAATAATGCATTAAGAAAGAAAAAAGTAAAAGTTTTATTAAATGAATATTAAATTTTAGAAGAGTAACTAGTGTAATAATACAATAAAAAGATTATAAAAATGCAATAAACCACTTTTAAGCCTATCGATTAATTAAATGAGAAAGGTTCAACCCATGTAAGTCACATGTATACCATATAAAACTTAAGCCACTACTTATAATTTACTATTAATAAAATTCTCCTCAATAAAAGAATTTCACCTCAACAGCAACTGCAAAATTTGCCTCTTTTCTTTTAGAAATATTGAATGTTTTAGAAGCATTGTGTCATTTAATTTGTTGGTTAACTTTACAAACAAAAATATGTATTTCACTTTATAAGTTATTTTTGATTTTAATATGAATAATTTGAAAAAAAAATTGCTATGTTCTTCAAAGCAAAAATCATAGATATTAGTCAAATTTTTTTAACACGATATTTTTGAAATAGACTGGTGTCCAAAATTAACGTCACAAACACATAAGTTTCTTTCTATTTCAAGAAATTTACTATTTTTTTTTAAAAAAAAACTTATATTACACATAAAGTGAGCAAAAGCAAGCATCATATCCTAATTTTTTGAGTTTTGACTGATAAAAAGTATATTTATGGCCGTTTTGAGTAAAAAACGTTAAAACAGTTTTCGCAGTGGACCTTTGAATTTTGTTTTTAGACTTGTGTATCGCACTGTGATAAGCACAAATTTGTGTTAATTTTGTTAAAATGGGCTCTCACAATCGTTTAAATAATGATTTGAGATGAAGAGCCATTGGGTGGATTTAGGAAGGGAAGTCTTCAGCAGAAGTAACCCAAAACCCCTAAATCTTTCTCGAATGATGATATCCAGACTGTGGAAATAATTTTAAACAACGGGTACTGTTATTAGAACACCTGAACAAAGTCGATCAAAAATTACAACACTTATGGAAGATCAATATTTGACAATAAATTCACGTCATCACAAGGACATGACAGATAAGGAGCTTGCTCAGGACTTTGCTGCTGCCTCTGGAAATACAATTTCTAAACAAACTCTTTACAGACGTTTGGCTGAGAAAGCCAAGGGTATGTGTCCGTCTTAAATCATCACAGAAAAAAGCTCGTTTTTTATAAAGACAAGAACATGTGTCTGGTGCAAATCAAAAGTGGGGCCATGTAATTTTCATTGATGAGTCCAGGCTCAGTACCAATAGTGATTCTCATCGAGTTTTCAGTTGAAGAGAGCCTGCGACTCACTACCATCCTTCTAAAACAAGAGAATCCGATCGATTTGGTGGGTGTGGAATTCTTGTTTGAAAAGACATTATGTTAGACAGCCGTACACCGCTACACATATTTGATGAGGGTTCTGTTACTACACAGCGATGCAAAGATGAACCTCCCGTGAGACTGTTCGGAGGAGCAATTGGTCAAGATTTTATTTTTATGGACGATAATACCAGGTCTCACACAGCAAATATTGTCGAAGACTTTCTTGAGGAAGAGGGTATTTGCCGGATGGATTGGCCAGCAAAATCCCTTGACTTAAATCCTACCGAACATGTTTGGGATACTTTAAGAAGAGACATTGCTTGACGCCAGTACCTTCCAAACACGCTGCAGATGCTAAAATCTGTGTTTATAGAAGAAGGGGGGCGGACTGTTTCCCCAAGATGAAATTAACAACCTAATTATCAGTATCAGAGCTCGTTGTGAAGCTTGTACAGCAGCAAGGGGGGGGGGCACATTCCTCTTACTAGAGATTATTTTTTAATTATTACACAGCGTTTTTTTGACAATTTTTAATCTAATTTGCATAAAACAAGAAGTAACTCTCATTAAGATTTTATTTATTAGCATAGTTATTCTTAGAGTATGAGGAACATATGTACAAAAATTTATCACAAATAAAAAATTATATGCAAAGGTATTACATTTTTTCTGTTTGTAAACTTAATTTTGGACACTGTATAATAACTAAATGTGAGAAATTTCTGAACTAAATCAAATTTTTATTTCATTTAAAGCTAGAAAGTTTGTTTTCCATAATATAAATTGAAATGTCAATGTTCAAATACAGATATATTCCATCATTCAACACATATCATTTCGTGAACATGATGTTAATTCTATGGAAATTATATTTTCCTCTTATAACTTTGACTAGTAACTTGATTATTTGTATGCAATGAAGAGCACCGGACGAACAAAAAATGATGAAAATTATCTCTTTCACTTCTGCAGTATTTGAAAATATTCCATAAATGAACCTTTAAAACAGACATAAAAATTATTTGGTACTTACGTATTATACTGTCAACCAATTCCGCAAAACAAAAAGACATCACCTACTTAAAAGATGCCACCGAATGCTGTCATTGTTATTATTACTGTGTTAGAACGTACGCTGAATGGTTTACTGCAGCATTTGGAGGCGTCTTTTGATTTGACCAATACTTTTAGAAATCTGAGTGAAATTTAAATTCTCGTAAGAAACCTTCCTTACTTTTTTTTTTCTTTTTTGCTCTTTTGGATACACTTTATTGGTTTTACTTATAAGTGAATTATACTATATATATATAAAAAAGAGTTTTCTTAAGATTAAAACAGAGGCGTAGCTGCCGCCGTATCAGCCATATCAATGATAAGGGTCCCCCAAGCTACAGGGTCCCCAACATGTGTAAAAAATAATCGTAAAATATCAAAAGGCCTCAAATAAGGGCCCCAAAGAATTTTGATACAGGGTCCACTCAGGACTAGCGACGCCACTGGATTAAAATTACACAGGCAAACTCATGCTGATAGTAAGACTGGAATATTACTCTGTAATTTTAGATAACTGATCGAGATCTCGTAATTCTAGACAAAGCACCGAATTATAGTCGTTCCACCTCAGATATTGAACTCGTCATCTCAGAACTAATGCTCCCATCCATCTTCCATTTTGAATTCATGATCATAATGCTATTCTTATGGAACTCTCCCAGTGGCGTAACGTACACTCCCGCATCGCGGGGGGGGGGCAGGGGTCTAGGGGGCTCAAAGCCTGACTTTACAGGGGAGGGCAAATGTTTTCCGTTACGCCACTGAACTGTCCGCTTCCTTTCTCAGATCTAGACTACAGCATCGATTTGAATGCTATTAAAAATTACATCCAAAGCAGAAAAAGATGCTTGAAATTTGTGGAGAATCGCAATTTTCCTCTGAAGAAAAATGTTCTAGGGATCTGAATTCTGAGGATAAAGATCCGAGCATCGTAAGAGAGGGGTGAAAAATTAGTGGCCTGCGTACCACACACGGTCCACCAAGACAGAAAATTCGCCTTGAACCAAGATTTCGTTCCCGTGCGTGACCAAAGATTAGTCTCGTCCAAAGATTTCCTCTAGGACTGGCACGTCAACATGCATGTGCTAACGAAACATTTATAACAAGTAAAAACAAAGAAAAATAAAAAGAAAACTGTAGCAAAGTATGATAGGAAACATTTGTCTCATTAAACTGATTCTGTAATATAAATGTGCCTGCAGCTTTAGATACTATGAAATTAGCACAATAAATAAATTGAATATAAAACTGCCACTATTTTATTTAACTTACATATATATATATTGATTTTTATGCTACTGTTTATACTTTTTCTGAGATGTACAAAGTCAACTAATGAATACAATCGTTTTAAAAAGGTGTGGTTCTCCTGTATCACTTGCTTCCACAAGTGGGCCTTGAGCCAAAACAATTGCCAAACCCTCTACCGTTAGTGAATCACTAAAATAGATGTAAAAATATTTTCCGCACACAATTGGAGGGAAAATGTAGTTCCCCAACAATTTTAAGTACTTTTTGCTCTTTCGGATGCACTTTACCGAATTCAATTTGAGAAGGGAAGTAATAAATTTAAGAATCAACTTTACGTCTATGAATGAGTCTATGAATTCAAATTGGCGGATAGATGGGATGCTTGGCTATAATATATTGGCTATGCTGAAGGGCAGGTATAAGAGCCAGAAAAACTTCTGTAAACACAAAATAAGATACTTATTTTAACTTGAATAATGTCAATTTTGATGCAAATGGTCCAATAGTCAATAATTAAAAATCATATCGCAAATTCAATTTTACAGATTTTCATCCCCGTTGGTCGTTTAGATTTTTCATCCCGCTCTAAGTTAAAAGTTATTGTTTAGCTGGTTGTTCTCGCTTTATCGGTATAAAAGTCATATTTGACCAAATACCCTAAGCACTCATTAATTTTAACGACATATATGATCTAGATAGAACCTTAACAATACAAGAAAGCAAGAAAAGAGGGATGGAATAATAAGGAGAAGCATAAAAAAATATAGTCAACTGTTCTGAAAGATGGTTGTTTGCCACGTATATGCTTAGCACTGTGAATTTCTTTAAATTTTGATTCAACGAAGAATATTCGGATTATCTTAATTGGGCCATAACCTGTGACCTAGAAGATTCAAAGTCAATATATTATGGAAAAAAATAACGAGATTTGATCTACTTTATTAGAAAAGTTCACTGGACGGTCAAGATGCCATTGAACTTCTCATTTGAAATTTGTACACCCACGAGATAGGTATATCTTGAGCTCTCCAATTATACCGTTATCTTGGTAATAATTCAATATGATTCTGAACCTACTAACAAGGCAACTATTTTTGGAATAACGTAACGTTTTGGGCAATCTTATCGCAACGCGCCTCGATGGCTTTTAAAATTCTTTCAAGATTCTCTACTGAACTTACCGCCCTCACAAGTGTTTTGTCTATATCCTCTCTATGTTATAAGTTTGTCATCGTCATTACCAATCTATTTCTTATCGCCATATTGCTTTGCCAAATCATTATATTGGGAGGTATGCATTTTTATCAAGGGTGATGATAGGTAAATGACACTATTCGAATAGTACTCTACAAATTAAGAAATTTAGTGAATGTATTGCTGAGGGGCATCATTCACCATGCTGTCTGAGAGTCGGAGGGAACATGAAATGAGTAAACCCTGTTGAATAACAATTACTGTATCCGATAATAGGAGGATAAATTAGGGTACAAAAGCGCCTTGGTGTAGATCTTGTTGATATCTTATCTAATATAAAGTAATGATTTCTGTGAAAATAATATGAAGGTCAACAAAGATCTTAAGATTCTATGAGATTATTGAATAACATCCGTCTATAACCGTCTGAGAAATACGTAAATCGGGTAATCAAGTTGATGGGTGAATAACCTCCTGCATAATTGATTTCAGTGTGTTAACTGACGAAGAGGCCCCTAAAAGTAAAGTTTGGCTGGAAAAATATTTTGATTTCGCCTTATTGATTGATGGGATAAGATGCAGCTGTAGTGTTGCAAAGTTTTCGTTTAAAGTTTGTATCATCCGATTCCGTTTGTTTTGATTGTTAGACAGTTGTAGTGAATGTGTGTGCCCAATAGGGTGAATATATTAATATAGCCTACAGTTTTTAGAACATTTGCCGAAAAAAGTTTAATTTAAGATGATTTTAAAATAAAAAAAAGGAACAAGTTAATCATTTGTGAACTATTACAGCTATTATAAGATCATATATCAACAAATAATACACGAGATTTTTCTTCTAATATATTAATAAGAGTTGTATTTTTTTCTGGCCCAAATAATAAAAATAAAATTCTGACTGAACACACAGTGGGTCCAAAAATATCATTTAAACCAGCTGTTCATAAACTGTGGTCCGCGGATCCCCGGTGTCTTTCTGGGGGTCAGCGAAAATCCCACTTAACGTTAAGATTTACCTCTTTTACAGGCTCTGAAAGACCTCGTAGAAAAATTGAAGGATGTGTCAACCTAGAATAGATCACTAAATTGTCACCATTGACAGAATTTTACTAGAGCATGTATTTTGATCAAGTACATCAATTCAGGGGGAGGGGTTCAAATTATAGGGGTCCGCGATTTATGACTAATATATAAAAGGGGGCCGTGGTGATCAGAAGTTTAAGAACGACTGTTAAACCGTTCCAAACCTAAAAAATTTATTTTAGAAAAGTGAACGGAGTTATAAGTTTAAATTAAAAATTAAGAATGGTATTAATAAGGAAGATAGGTATAAAAAAATAAAATAGTTAATTCTAAGGAGGAATAACAAAATACTTTTTGAAAAATGTACAAAATTTTTAAAGAAGAAACTTTTTTAGTTTAAAAATAAATTTTTTCTTTCCTCAGTTCAAAGATTCAAATATGTATAAAAAAGAAAAGTGTGTGAAGTTTATATTTGGGAAAATGACATTAAAAGATAATACACTTTTTCATTTAAAATGGTATTTGAATAAAAAAAAATAATAATTTTAGATCGTTTTAAACCGAAACAAATGTAACTGATTGCGTAATTCAAATTGGTCCTGCAAATACTTAATATAAAAACCTTTAAAAATCCAAATTTTCATCGAATTTTAAATTTAATAAAGCTATTATAAAAATTGAGAACAAAAAAGTTATAATTAATATCATGAGAAACATGAACACCAAATAAATTCCTTTTAACTAATAAAAAATAGATAAAAAATTAAGATGTAATACAAAGCTATTGCATCTACAATTAATCATTCGTAATTTGTTTATTATAAAACTAACGGACTGAAGTTAACATTATTAAAGTTATTATTTTTCTCATATATATTTATTCACTTTAAAAAAATCCTCATCAGTAAAATTATTGCTATTATTATTTGAAAATTATATACCTAAAAATATTAAATTTTGAAATAGTTTAAAATTTATCAACATTTGCATGAGATTGAAAAGACAGTTAATATATTTTTATTTCAGTGTTTATATTTTTAATTGCAGATTTTAAGATATTTTAATCAGCATACTGAATTTAGCCACTAACATTAAATATTAAAAAAATATTACCGGTTATCTTCGCCACTTTTTAAAACAAGAGCAATTCATTTAGTTTTAATGTAAGTTACACAAATAACATATACTTTACAAATGAATCAAAATGTTATTTACACAATGATCATAAGCATTCTCGAAATTCACTACAAAAAGTATAAAAAATATAAATGCCTCCCCCCCTCCCCAAATTTAAATTTTATAGTTTCTGTGTTAATTCTCATTTTATTTTACTAACAATTTTTTTTTGTCGTCTTATAAAAACTACGTCTGCTCAAGAAAGCTACCAATTATTTTTCCCTTTTTTATATAATTATATTTATTTCAAAGACAATTTTAGACAAAAAGAAAAAAAAAATGAAACTCGGTTTAAAGTATTTTCCAAGGTCAGCTCAATTTTCTTGTTAATTCTTCTCACTAAATGACATAAATTACAAAAATGGACCCAAGGAGACACGAACCAATAGTTAAATAGGCGGCACGTAATGAAATTTTCAAGCGTAGGCCGATTTTGACGTCATTGAGCGAAGAACATCACGTGGTAGACAGAATGAAATGCATTAAATATAATTAAATAAATATTGTTAAATCGAAAGGGAAATTCAGTTCCTAATTCAGAAAATTTAAACTTTTGCATTCTACAATGTTTCTTATAAATATTTTGTAATGTAAAGAAAAACATCTATCTGAAAAAAAATTTTATTTAGAAAAAAAGAATTACAAGCACGTAGAATAAGTAGTTAATTTATTTGTATCATATGAATGCAATACGTTATTAATTTAAGCTATATGATATTAAATGCTTAGATGTATGAGAAAAAATTCGATTCGAAAGAATTTTACAGAATTTTTACTCTGTTATAGAGTAAAATATATTTACTTAAAACTATCGAAAGAGTTAACATTTTTTACAATAACATGAAATAAAGGGAAAATATTTAGCTGTTAAAAGTAGAATTTTTTTTTTAACTTTAAGGCTTAGCTTTTAAACTGCATCATTTAAAATGCTGAAAATATTTGCAGCAAATTCTAGCTGTTTCTATGCCACTAACATAACAAGATTTCAAACAAAATAATTTATTTATAGATGATAATTACTTTTTTAAACCTCAATTGTTTTTTAATTTACGTGAGAAATATTTTCTGTGTATTCTATTTTCTTCGTTATTTGTACTTATTTAAATGACATCTAAAAAAGTATTATTTTTTATATTTTGTGTTCATTAAAATGTAAGATGCTCCTGTTTAAGCCAAAACAGCTTTTCTAAATATTTAAATGTGATATTTAGCATTTTTTAGATATACAGTAGGCCACAAAAGTGTTCGTACACTTACAATTTCTTGTAAAATTTAATGTTTTCGACTAATAAAAATTAATATATTGTAATTGTAATTTTTTATGATATCTGCAACTTGTTCTTAATGAAAAGAAATAATTATTTTTTTAAAAAATAATATAACTATTTTTTAAAAAAATTAATAATCAAAAAGCTATTAAAAATTACACCACAAAAGTCTTCGTACACTTAACAAAAATCTCAACTTAGCTTTATTTCTTTCTTAATTTAGTACTTAATAGGATACCTTTTAGTGTCCACAAGAACTTTTAAGTGTCTTGGTATAGATTTAATCAGTTTTTTTTTTGTAATTTCCGCATCGATTTTCCTCCATTCTTCTGTGATTATTGTTTTTATTTCTCATTTTGTGTTTATTTGTCATGTTTTCTTTTTTTTTACATAAAAATCTCACCAAATATGTTCTACTGGGCTAAATAAAGCGATTGAGGAAGTGTTTTAATAATTTGGGGACAGTTATAGAGGTACCAGTGGCGTACATTGAGAGCAGTGCGTTTGGCGTCATTATCCTGTTAAGTCATATCCAATATCCAAATTTTGGGCAGATAATTTAAAATTTCTCTTTAATATATTTAAATAGAGCTCATGATTCACAATACCATCAAAAAATACCAAGTTACCTAATTCTGTGGACAATTTGCACCCTCACGGCCAGAACACCTTCACTTCAATGAAGAAACATGAAGGTGGAGGAGTTCTTATTCCACATAAATTCATGGGAATAAACTCTTTACTTTTTCATTTACAAGCTATTATAGGCCCATCAGAGCCAAAAGTGTTGAATTATCTGCCATCCCAATCAGTTTGCTGTCAATTTTAAATTTTCTGAAACTTAATTTCAAGAATCTAGTTGGATCAACAAAACACGGAGGTAGAAATGTTCTTGCGTGGGGGTGTAAATCGGCCACAGAATTAGGTAATTTGATATTTTTTGTTGATATTGTGAATCAGAAGCTCTATATTTATATATATTAAGGAGAAATTTTAAATTATCCGCCCAAAATTTGGGTATTGGAAACAATTTCATTTTTTAACAGGATAATGACGCCAAGCATACTGCTCTCAATGTACGCCGCTGGTGTCTATAACTGTCCCAAAATTATGAAAAAACCTCCTCAATCACTTTATTTAGCCTAGTAGAACATATTTGGTGAGATTTTTATGTAAAAAAAGAAAACATGGCAAATAAACACAAAATGTGAAGTAAAAACAATAATCACAGAAGAATGGAGGAAAATCGATGCAGAAATTACAAAAAAACTGATTAAATCTATACCAAGACACTTAAAAGTTGTTGTGGACACTAAAAGATATTCTACTAAGTACTAAATTAAGAAAGAAGTACAATATTTAAAGCTAAGTTGAGATTTTGTTAAGTGTACGAAGACTTTAGTGGCGTAATTTTTTAGTAGCTTTTTGATTGTTAATTTTTTTAAAAAAAAATAGTTATACTATTTTTAAAAAATTAATTATGTCATTCCATTAAGAACAAGTTGCAGATATCATAAAAAAATTATAATTACAATATATTAATTTTATTAGTCGAAAACATTAAATTTTATAAGAAATTGCAAGTGTACGAACACTTTTGTGGCCCACTGTAGATGAAAACATATCGTGACATAATCATCTTAATTTCAATCTTTGTGAAAATACATTACTGAGGCGCGTTTATATATATAGAATTATATATGAATCAAATATAACTCTAATCTTAATATAGAACACATTACATAAATAACAAATAACAATATGAAACGCAAAATTTTTTTTGTTCCCATATGATGTACATCAATATATTTCTACAATCGTATGCAGTAAGTAATTTAAAGAAAGGATTTGCTTCGTTCGAAAAATATAAAACACAAAATAAATTAAAAAAAGTGAAGAATTGCAAATTATTGAAGGCTAAGAAAATAAATACAAATTTAAGCTATCAATTTTTAAAAAAGTACTGTACATATCACATAAACTTATGTGAATAATTTCAACTGTATAGAAAATTTTTATTTCTTAAATGATATGTAGAGGAAATTTAACTCTTAGCTTTTTTTTTTCTTGGCAAATAATTTAATTTAAAATGGAAAAATTTTTTTACATACTTTAAAGTGTAATTAAAATGAACTTATTAATTAATTAATTAATTTAGTATTAATTTGTGTATGTATTAATATTTTAATAATAATATAATTCTTATTTGCCAAATATTTTTTAGCAGACGATTTACTTTGTAACTTATTTCTTGACTAATGTAAAAGGTTTTCTGGCAATAGAATGAAATTTCAATTAGTTAATGTGCTGTAAATAAAATGTTGGTTTGGAAGATATTCTAAATTAATATTTGTCTCACACACACACACACATATATACCACTGACTAACTGACTTACATTCTCCACAAATAAATCAATAAATCCATTTAATAAATCTATAATTCCAATAAAATACGTTAATTTTATGATATTTAATTTCTATTTTTTTAAAATAACTTTAACCTTTTTATTATTTATTATAATTTTTTTAATGTAATTTTCCTTTTTTCTTTATTTATCTAGATAGCGTTTTGAATGAATAGCACGTCACCCATACATAATTCAAATCATTTATAATTAATTATATGTACGTTTCTTGGCTTTTTACCAAAAAAATAAAATAAAATAAAATATACGAGTATTTCAAATTATTGAAAGATTTATTTCACTTTATTGCGTATGCAACAAGTGAAGTAATTGATTATCAATAATTGAACAGTGTCGCCATCTGTATTTTCCATGATGTGTTTAATTATAGTCATTAAAATAAAAAAAAAATAATTCTGAATGTGGAAATTTTATTTTAAGAAATAGTTTGCCTCGAATCAAGAAATAAGCATTTACTTATACAAATGTAACTCAGTAACACCCTATAATATATTCATAGCGCAACGTATTTTTTCTTAAGTTGAATTAATACGAAATCAATAATCATTTTCCTCGCAGAAACCTTGAAATTTTTTTAGCAGTTTTTAATAACTAATGCAATTTGGAATTTTTCTAATTGATTAATCGTTATATGAAATGGTAAAATATATTTGCAACATATTCTTAAGTTTTTACTCTGAGATAAAAATATAAATAGAAATTCTCTTTATCTCTGTCTAGCCAGAAAGTACGTTTAAAAAACTGTTATGGCTATTTTTCTACATGCACATTTCTGTTTATGGTAATTTAATACTTTTTCATATTTTCTTTTTGTTTCGCGTGGTTCGCTAAAAACTACTTTGGAAGAAAAGGAAGATATTGTAAAAAATGAAAGTATTATTTTGAAAAAAGTCTTAGAGGCAGAAAATGAGATTTTGATAATTCATTTCTAAAAAGAATAAAAAGTTAAAATTTTTACAGCT
>BMAV01005210.1:129689-171699 GCA_019973955.1 Trichonephila inaurata madagascariensis
GGGACCCCTCTTGTTTGGGGGCCCCATATCATTGATACGGCTGTAGCTACGCCCCTGTTCTAAACTTTTACATGACAATATTTAACAATTTGGTTGTAGTCATTATTCAGCAATTCGTTACAAGAACAAACATACAATGCTCGTCTTTGTGAATACGCTTTATTCTCACTTTAAGTTTCTTTTGAATTTTCCTTTTTTATTTTGAAAACAATTCCTCGCTCATATATTTTATTTATATATTGAATTTGATATTTCATTTATGCTTTTCTTTGCATATTTTGTTGTTTTTTAATATTCTTATTAAATACTCCGCCCCCCCGGCGCGGAAAGGAAGGGTGGTGGGGCGGTTAAATTTAATTTCAAAATTGGCGCCTGCTAAATAAATACATAAGTTTACAAAGGTAAATTAGACTTATATAAATGTCAAGTCACTTTTAAACAAAAATGTTTTTGTATTCACCAAGAGAGGGCATAGTTTGAAGAGCTTACAGTATCCATAAAAAAAACACACTTAATTTGATATTTGTTTCATTTATAAACCCTTTCTACAATTCAGAGATTTTTAAGAAAGAACAAAGGGCACTTATATAAACAAATATTTCAACTACATAATTCCCCTTTCCTAGTAGCAGGCCTATTTTTAACTTCGAATTTCTATCACTTTTCAACAAAAAGGAAATTATATTTTCCTTTCAAGCATGGAGGAGGATTATCGAGTTTGGGTTTCGTATATCCATAGATTGTTAGTCGGCATAGCGCAACTGGAGTGGGGGCCTCTTCAAAAGTCGACCTCGTTATCTTTGTGAGGTGGCCATTCAAAACTACGAGACATAAGTTGGGCAACTGCAGGCTATATTGTAAATATTCAGTGAACAAATGTACAGAATACTGAGAATAGTTGGTTAGAAAATATAATCATCAAACCTGAATTATTTACATACACACGTATTTGAAAAATAATACTACAATAGAATGTGATGCCAAAATTTATGCGTAAACGCCAAGAAAAATAATTCTACGGAATGACTATTGCAGAGAAATTACGAAGAAATACTTAAGTTTTTAATTTTAGGCACAATGATGAAATTAATCATCTCTATTTATAAAAAAAAACACAAAAAATAATGGCATTTCCACGAAAACATCTAAAATGTCAAGAAACTGCTTCATGATTTATTTCATCCAAATATCTTTTTTGATTTCTATAATTGTAGATAAAAAGGAAGAAAAACATTGATTTTTTTTCCTAATTTAGTTCTTGGAAATAGTGTGCTAATTTAGGTTAATGAAGAAATGATTAGATGTGTGAAAAGTGCGCCATAGAAGTTTGTGGAAATTATTAAAGAAGGAACTATTTAACCCTAAATAGAATTTATTTCCTAAACACTTCTCTTAAATAGAATATTAATTTTATTTTCCCGCTTTCTATCTGTATTGTCGAACTTAGAGAGATTTACGGAGAAAGCAGTTAAATTAATCAATGTTTATATCATTGCTTAGGAGAAATGATAACATTTCGTACGTTTATTAAACAATGATCTGATGAAGATAAGGTAATGTTAATCAATGAAAGAGGAGTTCGATTATTTTTATCTTTATGTACTACTACGATTTAGGATTTTTAGTTTATCTTTATTCTTAGATTTTTTTTTTATTCATAAAATCTGGATCATTATAAAAAAAAAATCAAAAATTTATTTATCATATAGATTTGGGAGGCTCGAAAAATATCACACAGAGCCTTTTTAGGAAAATGTGAAAATGCTTACTAATAACGCCCTTAAACCGAATATTTTTTAATTCCGCATAAATAATTATTAAAATAGACAAGGAAAATGATAAGATAAATTGGTTAATAACATTCTCAGGGACCAAAGATGAAATTTAGAAAAGATTAGATGGTCCATAACAAGTCCGAAATGGTGTTTATGAAAAACCTGACCAACTTTGTTTAATCTGAATTAACGTCAACATTCAGAAATACATGAACACTGTTGACAACAGATCTCGTAATTTCGTGCCAAGCTAAAAAAACGCGCGAGGATCACATTTAAACTTCTATTTTAGTCTCCTACTGTAACGTTGTGGTGAATCTATGCGCGACCTCTAACTAATCCTCTTTGGGAATCTTTGGGCTAGCATTCGCGTTTAATTCACAGCCATCCCTCTCAAGAAGAAACCTTGATATGCAGATTAACTAGTATACAACAATTTTTCTTCCCAGCACAAGTATTTTTTTGATATTTAAATGTAATTATATTTCTGCAGCATAATTTTTTTTATTTCTGTTTTTACTAATGTTTGCAATATAAGCAATAATAAATTATTTCATCTTCTTTTCTTTATAATTTATCAATTAATCATCCGCAATAGAGGTAAAATGTTTTTTCGAGAGATATTTTAGTTATTTATTATCATTTAATTTATAAAATAACTTTGAAATTGTTTATTTTTCACTTTAACGGTCTATCATTAGTTACTCCATAGAATAACTAGTTATTTCTTAGGATAATTAGGTAAAGTATGAAATATTTAATCTATTACGTACTTTAAATGACTTGTCTAGTTATTTCATGAAATACCTAGTTATTCTATGAAATAACTGAATGGTAGCATATACATTTCGAAATTCATTTGCTTCTTGTCTCGTGAAACGTCCTCTCCTGTACTCAGTCTAAACTATTTGACAAAGGTGATTTTCAAAACAGACCAACAATTTACTAGCACTTAAATATTCCGACAAGACTATGATTTCGAAATCAGAATTCGATTGCATCATTGTCTATCTATTCACATGCAAATGAGATGATCGAGAGGATGGAAAAATGTAAATAATTACTTTTACATTGAAAGTATGCTACGGTGTGAAAATAACAAACATTTTCACCTGGAGGTGCAAGAAATTAGTGTGAAAGGAAGTGGAACATAGTTTAACACAGAATATTAATGAGAATGTTGCGTGAGTGGAACAAATGAGTTTACTTCTAACATGAATGATAATAATCTATCGTTCTTAACTATTTCCGTTTAATTTTAAGACGCAGTCAAATACAGTGATTATACGTGTGCGCATTTAACTGTCATGTAACTTATTGTTAGATATAAAAAAGAGAATAGACCATGTAATATATTTCTTTCTTTTAACTTAAACTTTTTAAAGCACACTAATAACTATTGTAAATCTAATAGGAATATTTGTGTTAATTTATTCATTAAAAATTGTAAAAATGAGAATCGTTGGGACATTTGTCAAAAAATTAACAACTGCTGTATCGCATCGCGGATGTTTTAATTAGCAATTAAAAAACAGGGGCAGTATTTATTATAAACACAAGTTTCATTCTCCTTTAAAAAAATCTATTTATCGAATTTATCACATACAGTTTTTCCGCAAGAAAAATTATAATTCTACGATAATTAAGCCACTGGAGAGGAGTATGTATAAACACATAAAATTCTAAATATTTTAAAGAATAATATATATTTATATATATTTGTATGTATCTTTTATATATTTTGTTTTATATTGTACTCTACCAAGTGAACAAAATTGTTACACGTGCTTAACCCTAGAAAGACTGAAATTTAGTATATACCTATATTTTCCAAAAACATTTAGATGGACTGTATTGTGAAAGAATAACTATTGCATAAATAAATTTGTTTAAAATTAATTATTAATATTTTTGTATTATATATATATATATTTACAGTCATATAGCAAGTTATTAGTAAATATTAACAATAAAAAAAACTTTGCTTCACTTGGGAAAAAAATGTATTCTAAAAAAGTCGTAAGAAATTGTGTCATTATATACGTAATTGTTTTGCTAATTGGAATTAAAAAGCAGTCAAAATGACTTCCTAGTGTTAATATTGTGTAAGGACTCCACTAGCACGCAGAAGTGTTGCATTATGAGGTAACATGAACTCGACTGATGCCTGAAAGTCTCCAGGATCCAATCCTCTCCATGAATTCTGCAAGGCAATCTACAACTCTAGAGGAGTGAGAAATGGTGGATATCTCGGTTCAGTCCTAGGAGAGCCCACACCCTTGGCGTGAATTATTTGGGGTTGGCGATAATTGTGCCATCTTGGTAACCCTACTTTGATACACTAGATATGGTAAACCTAACTATTTCTGGAAATTTCGTATTTTGTCGGCGGGCATTTCGAATTTCATTTTGTTTTGGGGAACCGGGCTGGAATGGTTGCGTGTGTGAAGGAATATATCTTAGAATTTTTTACTTTGTCGAATGCGAAAGGTTAGAAAGAATTGATTTAATAGTGTATGAAGGAAGAATTGATTGCTTATAGTTATAAATGTCCTAAATGTAACGATCGGCATGATGTAACATGGTCGACAGTAAAACGCTTTCTTCGAAATTGCACCAGCCTCGCCGAAGGTATGTTCGACCATTACCTCGCAGAATAAAAATGGCGGAGCTCACACGATCATTCACTTAGCGATGAGACCTTCAAGACATTTTAAAATCTATTGTTATGCTGTACACTCCACTCGGAAAAGATCAGCAGTAAGAAAGTGCTGTTTTTATATTTTTTTTTTTATCTTAAATGTTTAATTTCTGTATTGTTTACATATATTTTCATTACGCATCCACCTTATCTCGCTATATTCACTTGCCGCCATTGTCGGTTTCTCTTGGCGCCATCTCGTTCTGGCTTGGCGCTTTTTTTGTATTGTCGCCAAGGGTGTAGGCTCTCCTAGGATTTTGCCGATATCTCTCATAAATAGCACATTGTAAGGCATTCCAGATATATTCAATTATACTCATGTCTGGGGATATAGGTGACCAAAATGGAAGTGTCTTTAGTCAGAAGAGGGCATCTAATGCAACTCGAAAGCAGCTCTAAGCTGAAGGGGTAGGATGTGCATCGCATAGAGAGTGTAGCTATAATCTTCCAAATCTGTCGGAATGCAGATTGAACATTGAATAATGGATGTAGGAAATCGGACATGGTGCTTACCTACCAATCATTTGTCAGAGTGGTCTCAAGAAATATTTGACATCCCATAATGTCAAATATTCCATAATGTGTCATCCCATAATGTCTTTGATGATATGGGTCGTGTGCATAATGCACACGACCCATATGCTCAAAGAGGTTCTATCAGATTGAACGGTCCCTTGGGGACATTAGGGTTCATGGGGGGATTCATGAGGTTGCACCCATATACATCTGAAGGAAGAAGGTTCGTTCTGAGTACCTTCCGTTCCGAACGCGAGTGCTTAACCAATCACGCCAAAACGATCGTCTGTGCGTGATGTCGGTACTAGTTCATATAGATATCACACCGCCACATACTCCCCTGCCAGTGTTTCGGTGAATAGGCGAGCAAATGATACCATATTCGTGGCGAGCATGTAAGCAGTTGCGTCACTTGGTGGGTTGCGTCATTCGTACGAGACGGCTTTGAGAATTGCGTCATTTGTGTGAGACGACTTGAGAATTGCGTCATGTGTGTGACGGTTTGATTGCGTCATTTGTGTGAGACGCCTTTGAGAAGTAACGGCTTATTTGCGTCAATGTTTGACGGTTTGGTTGCTTTTGCGGTGGATAGATGGCGCCACGAAGGCGTGAAGGGTGCGGTTCCTTTGCACGGCCAGGGTCACTAATGAAGGAATAAGGTTCGTTCTGGGTACCTTCCGTTCCGAACGCGAGTACTTAACCAATCACGCCAAAACGATCGTCTTCGCGTGATGTCGGTACTAGTTCTTATAGATATCACACCACCACACATCCATCCACCCGATACAATAAAAAAAATGAGACTCTTCATACTAGGCAACGTGTTTCCAGCCATCAACAATCCAATGGCGATATTGGCAGCTCAGACGTGACGTAATGCTTTGTGCCTACGTTACACGAGTAGGCCTTCTTCTTCAAAAGCCCATATCTATTATGATCCTCTGAATAATTTCCACACTGACACTTGCTGATGCTCAGCATTGAAATCCATGGCAATTTGAGGAAGTTTTACACGTTTATCTTATTTAAGGATTTTCGTCAGTCTTCGATGGTTTCGAGCTTCAAGATTTTTTTTCTGGAGGTATCGATGTCATATGCTTGTTATTTTGATATACACAGTATATTCGGGAAATGTTCGTAAGTGAAAATTCAAACTTCATCGCCAGATTTCACACACACACAAATGTCGTATCCTATCTCTCTTTCACTGACAATAATGCTAAGTACCAAGTCACTTAAATCTTGAAAATTTGACATTGGACACACAATAGAATGAACCAATCTAGAAGCTTTACCTGACTCCTGTAGTCTTATATCAGCGCTGTCACATCCACATGTGCATGCTTCCTGCGCTATTAAAATGCGTGTACCTGTACCAGTTTCTCTGGCTCTTGTGTATAACGAAGCACTTGGTACAGACTTTCTGCAGTTTCTGGTTATTTTATCATTAGTTTTACTTATGAAACAAAGAAGAGCTTCTCTGTTAAGCTACTTAATAAACTGTTCAAGTTGAAAAAAAATACTGATTTGGTTAATTTCTTTTGGCTAGTTTTTCATATATATATAAAGGGGCGTTTTAAATGCCGTTAATGTTTTTTGTCCATCAAATTTTTTTACTTTGGAACTTAAATTTAAGTTTTTAAGGCAGTCAATTAGTTATTTCGGTAGAAATTACGTATACAGTTATATACTTTGAAAAATATCCACTGCCTATGCAAAATTTGTTTTAAAAAATTCAGTTAAAGCCTTTACAAACGCAATGAATATCTTTCGGAATGTGTTGTTAAATTTGAGGAAACGCAACATTGAATCAGGAAATGACTATGGTCTGAATCGCAAGACGTACGTACTATTTTATTACTCAGCTATTACTTTGGGGGCCCAGATACAACCTGGTGGTCATTAGTGGTCCTGGTGGTGATTGGAGATTTAGTTACTGTCAGAGGAAATTACAGATGCTTTCTCGAGCTAAATATAAAGCCAATAATCAAAAAGTATTCATGTTGTTTAATGTTTAAGTGAAACTTCAGCTAAGGTATGGTTTTCGTGACATGACTGAGATTGAAAATGAAGATATCTAACACCCATGTCTAAAGTGTAACTAAAATTCAAAGTTTATAGAAATGAATTAAATACAATATAAAGTGTCGTAAAAAAGAGGACAAAATCGAATTTCCCTGCCCTGTCTATGGAATATTCTACGTTATTCTATATTAGTAGCTGACCTCATATTACAAGTGGTGGCTTTCTAGTAAGCATTATTGGTTCATTATTAATTGCTTTGTTTAATCCTTCATCTCAGTGGGAATATTTTTATAAAGCGGAGATTTAACACTAGATTAATCATGTCACTTTCAGAACTGATAAAGTTGCACATAAAATGCGAAAGAATCAAAGAACAGATTGCACACGTGCATATTTGTGTCCTGGTATGTGGAAGCAGCTAGAATAAGTTTTATTGAATTTTCTGAATACCGTACCTTCAGTATATAAAAATTTGGGAAATAAATGTCTTATATCGATACTTCTCTTACAGATATCCATTGGAGTTTGAAAAGGCCCATCAGAATATCTCAATAGTTTCTTTCATGGACGTCTATGGGGAAAATACACTGAATTAAAAAAAAAAAAAAAAAAAAACTGGTACAGGTATGCGTATGCAAATAAAAAGATATGGAACCAATCAGAGTACGGCGCTGTGTTCGGCAAAGCCTATATAAGACAGCAAGTCTACAGCGAGTTATCAAGATTTAAGTGAGTTTGAACGTGCTGTTATAGTCGGAGCACGAGAGATGAGACATAGCATTTCCAAGCTAGCAATGAAATTTGGATTTTCACGTACGACCATTTCACGAGTATACCGTGAATATCGGGAATCCGTTTAAACACCAAATCTATGACATCGCCGCGACCGGAAAAAGAACATGCAAGAACGGGACCAAAGACGACTGACGAGAATCATTAAGTGCGACAGACATGAAACCCTTCCGCAAACTGCTACAGGTTTTAATGCTGGGTCATCAACAAGAGAGTGTCACCGTATAAACCATTCAACGAAACATCATCGATATGGGCATTCGGAGCCGAAGGCTCACTCGTGTACCCTTGTTGACTGTACGACACAAAACTATACGCCTCGCCTAGGTTCGTCAACACCGACAATGGACAGTTGATGACTAGAAACACGTTGCTTGGTTTGACGAGTCTCTTTTCCAATTGAATCGAGCTGATGGACGTGTACGAATATGGAGACAACCTCATGAATCCATGGACCTTTCATGTCAACAGGAGACTGTTCCAGCAGTGGAGGCTCTGTAATGGTATGGGGCATGTGCAGTTAGCGTGATATGGGACTCCTGATACGTCTAGATATGACTCTGATCGGTGCCAGGTACGTAAGCATCCTGTCTGATCACCTGCACCCATTCATGTTCATTGTGCATCCCTACGGACATGAGGAATTTCAGCATGACAATGCGACACCCCACACATCCAGAATTGCTACATATTGGCTCCAAGAGCACTCTTCTGAATTTAGACACTTCCGCTGGCCACCCAAATCCTCAGATATGAACATTATTGAGCATATCTGAGATGCCTTGCAAAGTGCTGTTCAGAAGAAATCTCCAGCCCCTCTTACTCCTACTGATTTATGGACAGCCCTGCAGGATTCATGGTGTCAATTACCTCCAGTACTTCTTCACACATTAATCGAATCCATGCCACGCGTCATTCTGCGTGCTCGTTGGGGCCCTACACGATACTAGGCAGGTGTACCGGTTTTTTGGCTCTTCAGTGTTATATTCCTATAGGAAATTTCTCATGGTGTGATGTAGAAATATAGAGAATAAGATGTGATTCATGTGTTGTCCGTCATAATAGTTTAGTTTTCAAAGTTCAGTCTAAGAAAAATAGTTATATAATTTTAGTCCGTAGTTTATTTAATTAAAAATACATAATAAAAAAAGTTTCTGAATGCAACACTTAAGATCCATCCAAAAATAGTTTGAGAGTTGCAAATATTTTGTTCCATCCATTGAAAACAAATAACCCATCAAAGATTTCGGAAATTGTTTATAGTGAATTGCCCAACAGTCTCCTTCATCAATCGCGGTATCATTTTTCATCAGTTTGACCCAATCATAAACAGAGGCTCTTTGAAATTGTTTATCTCCTTTCAAAAATGTGTGCTAGATTACGCTGAGATGTGGTTATTTTTAGTAACTTTATCAAGAAAGTTGGCAAACTTTGTATACAAGATCTTTTGTTTGTACCTATTTTTAGTAGTATCGATAAAAGTTCTTGAACTTTGAGTTTATGATTGAGAAGTTTTCTATAATAACGAACACGGTAGCGGATGCTTTCGAAAGCGTTTCAAAATTAAGAAATAAAGAATTTGGGTTTTTTTATTCGTGAGATTAATGATTACTTGCGTGCGCGAGTTCAAAAATCATGAAAACTATTTAGAAAATTTCAGTGAATTATTCGATAAGAAATTAGAAAAGTTCTTGACCCCTTATCATCCCTTTGAAAGAGAAGTTTTCAACAATAATTTTTTGCCGCAATGGACAGAATAGCCAAATAAGAGAAATACTACTCAATAAATTATTAACATGGAATTTAATTCTTTTCCTTTAAATAGAAGTATTTTAAGTTTTAAAGAAAGGAGTGTCGCGTATTTTAATATCTTTTTGCATTTATTACAAAAATATGCTACAAATTTACTAATGTTCGCCAGTGTGGTGTATGCTTACCCTAGAGCAGAGATGGCGAACCAGTGGCACGCAACACAATATTTTGGGCACGTCAGCGATCAAAATGTCTTGCATTTTAGTTTAAAATGAAGTATTATGGACAAACGCAAGTGATAGGTGGCGGGTGATCATTTGTTAATGTCTTATCTTAGTTACGTCGTCGGCTACAATTATTTATGATGCAAAATTTATATCTACGAGTAGCAGAGTCAATATCGTTAATATAACTGTATTTTAAAGTTTATTTGTGTTATATTCACGATTTTTTAACTGTTATTTAACATGGCTAGCTGAGCAAAAGAACAAAAAGTGCAAGATAGTAAGTGTAGAGAATTTCAAACTCTGTAAATCTAGAAATATGACATTTTTAATAAAGGCGTCAAAGTAGGGTGTGTTTTATATTCTGGAACAGTGGTATACAGAACATCGTCGGTAAAATGGTATTTTGAAACGAATCACAAATCGTCTTGTCAAAAAAGTGAACCACAGCAAAACTAATTAATTGCTTAGAAAACTTTCGGCACATAACTCCAATTCAGCATGCATTCTGCTAAAAGTAACATCTTACAAACCTGATATAAGTAATCTGTCATCCAAAGTGCAACATTAGAATTCACACTAATGCTACTTTATAGTTTGTTAGATAGATGTATAACTAAAACATTTACAACTATACAGTGCACACACAATAGGTATTTTTTCGTAGTAAATAAAGAGTTTTGAGTTTTATTATTTTTTCAAAAAAAATAATCACAAGTCAAATTTATATGACGGCACGTCTATATCTCATTAAACACTTCTTTAGAAAAAATGGCACGTTGATCCATAAAGGTTCGCCATTCCTGCCCTAGAGTGTACGTAATTTGAAAGCCGACTAAAAAAAAAAGCCAAGCAGGGAGTCCAAATGTCTCAACCGTTAGTCCCTTTGACCATCAGAATAGCAAAGAACATTATAATCACATACATCGACAAGTGTACTCAAACGACCCATAAACCCAGGGATTCCCAAAGCCATGGGAAAACCCTGGCCACTGTAAATCCTATCCCGAGACACCTAGAGAGAGCCGAGGTCGTTGCCCACTTTCGCCTAACCACTGGTCATGACTTTTTGGGAGTATATCTCCACTGGCTTGGCCTGGCTGCTGACGAGGTCTGCCCACTCTGCGACCATGCCAGGATGGATAACGACCACCTTCTCCATTGCACAAGACTCAATGAATATCCGACTGACCACGTCATCAGTCGGAACTGGGAGGCTTGACGTCAAATGATTCCAAATGGTTTTCCAAGCATGGACGTTGGATAAATAAATGTATTAAAAATTTTGGGGAAAGTTTCTTGGTTACATCCAGCAGTCAGGAACTCGCATTCCATGACTCACAGGAAGCATATGATCCTCTTTGAATTCACACACACACAATGCTGGCCTACCTTACGGAGGTACAAGTTATTGATTGATAGTTGATTAACGTCACATTCAGGAACAATACAAAATGAAATAATGATGGATCTTGAAATTTTGAGCCAAGATCAAATGACATGACCGATGCTTGAACTTGCACCCTATTTTCCCAACTTTCACATCACGTCAACATGAGGTCTTAGAATCTCGACAGATTTAACGTGCATCAGCCCAGCTACAAAATGGTCATTTGTGGTGTTAACCCCTTGCCCACCAGACTGCGCTTTCTCATATCCCCAGAAACCCTCGATTTCTGGGGATACTGACCTTGTCGTTATGACGCATATTTAATTTTTCTTTTTGAAGTTCACTAAAGTACATGCTCGTTCGTGTTTCGTTTCGCTTTCTAAAGTTTGTATAGCTATTTTTGGTGTTTATTTATATTTTTTCTTTTCAATATGACTTCATCGTTGGATTTCAACGAAAGTGATACTGAATGAGAATATTTGTCGGAAACCGATGAATACGACTGTCATTCCTCTGATACGGATTTATCTTCTTGTGATGAAGATGAAGAAATAGAACAAAAAGGGCAATGCACTTATGTATAGCATGTGGAATAAAACTTTTTGTTATTAGAAACATTGCGAGCGATTTCACAAAGATTGTAATTTTAATTCTAATTTTCCTATTTCTTCACAAATTTATGCAATCCAGATATTTTGTAACTTAATTTTTGCAATTTTACACAATCCCAATATAAGAAAATCTACCTTATAATGTTTACTCTGCTAGTTACACTGATTGTACATCTAAATAAGCCATATATATGTACATGAGACTACAATGGGATTTTGTCCTATACATAGCATGTATCCATTAGAGGTTGCATGGTACGTAAGGGGTTAAAGATACAAGACGTACAAGTAAACAATTTTTAAAAAATTCATACAGTCTTTCCCTGATTTATATAATAATTCTTTTATCGTCAGGTCTGAATTAATCAGTATGCAAAGAAATAGAACAGTAATATAAATTTAACGAAAATATAATTCAGTTTAACTTTTTTTTATCATTGTCCTGATGCGAGTCATTTTAAAATTTTGCCAAGCATCTCTGATATTAAGAATTAGGAGCGAAAACTAAAAATTTAGAGCGCTATTCTTTTTTCAGTATAAATGTTTGGATTGTTCTGAAGAAGCTGGTATAAATGAATTGTAAAAGAAATGATAAAATGGAACACCAACATTATTAAATCCAAATAAAATCTAATATTTTTATTCTCTTCTCGAGTTCAGTTATATAAAGCAAACGATATATTTAAAACGAACTGAATATTGAATTACATTTTTAGCAAACATGAGCAGACGATAAATGAGGAAAAAATAAAAAAATAATAATTAAATCTCGAGGTTTGATCAATAGTACCGTATCGTACCATGTATAATGACCATCTTTTAATAAAAGAAATGAAATGTAAACAAAAGAATAATGTTTTTTTTTAAACCTAACTTCATCTTTTAGCCATTTCAAGTTCGAGTTTTGTTTAAAACATCTCGAGTTGAAAGAAACTATTGGATAAGCTTATTTCGTATTCATATAAACGCAATGTATTTTTTTCCGAATATAATAAAACTTAATTTTTGATTTCCACTCTTTATTGCAGCTTAAGAAGAAGAAAAAAAGTGCTCAGTTATTGCTCAGTGCTATTGATAAAAATAAAAGAGAGAAAACACAACTCTTCTTAAATATATATCAACATATATTTGTGTTTTTTTGCGATCGTAAAATGCATAGGTTGAAAAACCAAATTATCTAGTCACAAAGTTCTTCGACAAATTTAAACTCAAAGGTTGGATGACACATAAGTTTTGCCAAGTCTACAGAGAATACTCTAGAAGTAATTATGTATGCTACATTAACCATCACACTAAACAGAACAATTTACATGTGAAAAGAACTTTATTGATGTGTTAAAAAAAAGACAAATTATTGACGGACGAGACATCAGGATAGTTCTTAATTACTGAATATAAAAGGAAATGCTTCAATCAAAAATTGATACGAATATATAAAAACATTTTGTCAAGGCTCGTTCAGTTAATACACGCATAACTTGTGTGATAAGATATTGCAGAAAAAAAGTTATTCTGAAGTTTTAAATTACAGTGTAGTCAAAACATGGGGCATTGGCTTTTGGTAATGTGAAAACAATTCTTTTACAATGAATAATTCTCTGTCAATGTCATGTCGTATTTAAGTTATCTATTCTACTATTAGAGTATAGACAATTTCTATTGTTTAAATGAAAAGAACGATCAAATTAAAATAATTCGAAAAGGAGAACTTCTTGTTTTGTTTATAGGTGATTCATGTCTTTTACGGGTATTTTATTGTAGGCATTGTGTGAATCTATTTATGTAAATACAGTTTGTTACTACTTTTGATTCGTTGTATTAAGCATAAATGCATAGAGAGCTTTGCATTTTTACTTTTTGTGAAACGCTTTGTTTTCTTTGACCGGTGTTCAAATTAGAATTCGAGAGAATAATCTACAATTCCAACTGTAATAATTTTTCTCTCAAATGCTGATAAATTCTCTGTTAATGAAATTTATGTTTCTTAATATCGAATGTATTCTTATGAGGAATAAATAAATAAGGTTCACAGAACTTTTATCTTCAATTTTTTCTTACAAATGCTTTTTTAGCCATGAACACATAAAAGTTTGCTTTTAAAATTGTCTTATAAATCCTAGTTAGGCTTAGTTCTTAGTTTTTTTTTTAAAAAAAAAATTAGATAAAATTAGACAGGTTTCTATCTGTTTTGTATTTCCCAATGAGATTAAGAAAAATATTTTTAATACTGAAACTTTATGTTGAAAATAACTGAAACACACATAAATTACTTCCAAAAATGGAAAGAAATTGGTAGGTTATTTATAACGCCACATTAAGAAGCAATTTAAGGGCTATTGACGACGAATCTTATAACTTGGAATCCTGATCAAGCTACTAAGGTAACACCAGAATTGGCTTCCCGTTATCTAAACTTCCACATCCTCAGGGACGTCTTAAGACTTCTTGAGGCCTTGGGCCCCTACGCAAAAGTAAACCTCACCTATGAGCCTTAAAAGCAAACAGTACATAAAATACGTTGTGAAATACTCGTACACACATTAATCCGAAACAAATAAATGTACACGACTTTCAGTCGCACAAAATGACTCGACCGACTGTCGCCTTTTGACTCACTGAGTAATGATGGTGGTAGACCTAGACATACATGGACTACGATCATCACGTATAGCTAGTTGACATATCCTTCGAAATTCCCAGTTTTTCAGAGAATACAACCAGAAAAAAAAAACATTTGACCGTCGAAATTATTTGAATCATGATCTTATTAAGGCTGAGTCGAGAACGAGACGGGGCCCTCATTGTGTCTCAGTTGGCCCATGCCTTAAGACGTCCTTGCACACCCCGTCATTGTGAATTTCGATAAATTTAATGTACCTCAACTTCAATACTTAAATACGTGGCTACAATATTCTGTGGGATATTAATTAAAAACTGAATAGGAAAAAATATTATACTCTCGAAATTAAAGTAGTAGATGAGAGTCGTATATTGTATGTCAGGGGTGGGCAGACTTTTCCAAGGTACGCGGGCTACTTCTAATTTTTTCAAGGTGTTGCGGTCCACCCGGGGGTGTATGTATAGTGAGCTAAAAGAAAGTATACAATACAGTGGGATCTCCATTTTACGAACCTCAATTTTCCGAATTTCTCTATTCAGCGAACTTTTTCTTGGAACCAAGAACACATTTTACGATTTTCTTCGTAAAATAACTTCCAAATAGCGAGGAGCATTTTCTATTCAACGAAATTTTTTTATATGGTATGATTTTTTTCCCCGGTATTTTTTAAAGTACCGTATTTACTCGAATTTAAGCCGCACTTTTTTCCAAATGATATTGCTACTGAAAATCGAGTGCGGCTTAGATTCGAAGGGATTTTTTTTTTTGGATGGGGTATTTAGAGCAATTACAGCTTCATGCATGTATTTATAATACTAATAAAATAACTAATTATTTTCACCCCTTATTAGTTTTCCTTTTAAAATTATTTTAATTTCGCAAAATTGGATATCGATAAGCCATTTTATAGAATATTTTTCAATTTTCACAAAATCTTGTTGAGAATTTAGGACGTGGCTTAGAATCGATTGTGGCTTAAATTCGAATAAATATGGTATTTCTAGATCATCGTATGATGGAAGGCTTATTAGGTCTTAGTGAAGACGGCTCCCCCAAAATGTCCTGGCGGTCCACCGGTCGATCGCGATCGACTTAATACCCCCGCGGGTGTATTTAATGAATGAATTGTATATAATTCATATGATTATAATCATATGAAACGTCAATTTTTCTCAATTTTCAATCAACATTTTTAAATTATGATGTATTGTCTTAATTTATACCAAAACGGGGGTCCACATATAGGGTTAAAACATTTAAAAATAATCTTGATTTTAAAAAAATAATATTTTCTATATTGTGAAATTACAGTGATATACATTCCTTTTTATATTGTGTATTATATTCTGAATATATTTTAGCGTTTTTATCTACATATGATTTCAAACAAAAATACTTCATTTTGATGTTTTTTTAGTAAATTCATCTCTAAAATTCCCAATTTCAGAGTAATAGTAAAAGAATTTGAAAATAAATTCGTAGAAATATTCGTTTCCACGTGCAGGTACAAGCACGCGCTGTTTGTAAACACACATCTTCGAAGTATTTCCCGATGTATTGAAGACGTCTAATGTTTCAGATTTCTTCGAAGTTTCCCTTTATCTCTATTTTGATCAGAATTTGTTTCGAACGCTTTTGACGTCAAATTTTCGAGAAAAAGAAGAAAGTATTTGTGGTTTTAACGTATTGCTCGCATTGAAAGCACGATTTGATGAAAAGCAAATCTGACATAAATGCTTCGGGAATTAAAAGAATTTTGAATATTTCGATCGGCGAGCAAGGATAAATATTTGAATTTTTAGTGTTTCATTTCATTTTCAAATAATAGAATAAATCATAATTCACAAAGTTTTAGAGGAAGGAAATTTAAAAGCTCTCATCTTTTTTAAATAAGTAAACATAATAAATTAATTGATTTATAGAAACCTTACTAGAAGATTATTCCAAATTGGATTAAGTTCTTATTTTATTAAATAAATTAATGAATTTCTTTAATTTATCGAATTTTAAAAAGAATAAGAATTTAGAACTGCATTAAACATAAAATCTTTCTGTTCGATTGTAAGCACCACTAATAGTTTATTTGAACTTGTGGAGATATATGTCTTTTTGAAATATTTGTACGATTTGATATGACTATTTTGATACATAATTCTCTAAATGAAGTTTCAATTTTAACCAATTCTATTACGATAAACCTTTTTTTTTTTACTATTTAAATACAACAATTCAGACAATTAGAATTAATTTACTGGATAATACAGAAGGTAGTTCGCACATTATGGAAACGATTTTGATAGTTAATTTTTAACTTTAAGTACCGTATTTTTTTAGGTTCTCTGCTTCCATCCGATCGCCATGGTTCTTGACAATAGCTCTAGCTAGAATTTTTCATAAAATAAACTTTTCTTAGTACTGCCATGCCATTTTATTCCATTCTTCTTTAACTGTTTTCCAAATCCGTTTAGTGTTCTTGAATGCTGTTTTTCTAAGGCTCGTTCTATATATATAATAAACCGAAAGCACAAAAGTCTATTGGAGAAGCTTCAGATGATTTTATAGGGATTCCTTCAAATCTAATACATTTTATTCCTATCTTTCTGATTCTTTCTTTGCTAAATAAACGGTGGTTGACTCAAACGTGTGACTAGAGGATTTGTCCATATGAAACTCAACTTTATCAATGTCAATGTCTAGAATTTCTTCTTAAAAAATTGGTTCTAAAATATTCAGCTAATAGTAAAATGAATTAATGTTGGCTTCATTTGAGATTTTTTTGATTTTTAATTCGCCTTTGTAACAAAATCCGGCATTGACAAAGCCATTTCGTACTGTCATTCCCGTCAATTGAGAAATAGAAAATTGATATTTTATTACAATCACTTATATAAATATACCTATGACTCGCCAAGTGTTGCCATAAATTTCCATTTTTCAACAGTTAAGTGTTTTTTATATAGTCTTCTACAATTGGTTTTTCTTTCAGCAATATGTTTCAGTAAAAGCAGATGCACTTTAGACAACTTTTAAACATCATTTTAACTTTAAAATCTTTTTGAATGATTTTACTCACGCTACCGGGGAAGGCATTCCTAGTTTCGATGCAATGAATCTTCGAGTCGGCTGATTACTTTTTAGGATCAGTGACTTCACTTTCTTGATAGTTGCATGCGTTCTAGTAGTCTTAAAAGGAGGTTTCGTGGTCATGTTTTTCTTTTTACTTTCAGCTGGACGTTTTTTCTTCTTCTTCTTTCAAATTTAATTTTTTATAAATACCCCTTTTTTAATGCTATAACTCAGATTTTTATACCGCTTTATAATTAGTTGATACGAATATTTCTCCTCGGAACGCTCAGTAATGTAACCTTTGAGCTATCTGTCACAATTTTTTAAGAGCCCTTTTATATATAAATATTTTATTTTACATTTTAATCAAAAGAAAATATTAGCATACTGTTATTCTGAAGTTGCCAAAGTTATATCTCAAAATACAAAAGAGAAAATAAATTATAAAATCGTTTTCATGAAGGGCGAACGATCTTCTCTAATCAGTATTTTGCAAACGATTTTCTTTTTCATTTGTGCTTTCATGTCTGAATATTTTCTATTAGATCAAATTTATTTTGAGTCATTTAAAACTGAAGTTTTATAAGTCATCTATTTATTTGGATTTATTACAGAGTAAATACAAAATCAATATTACTTTCAATAAATGCACTGAATTTTTTAAATTTCCTTTAGAGGAAATAAATAGAGCGTATTTCTAACTTACTAAAAACGAATAAAGCATATACAAAAGTGTAATAAATGATACTTTTTAATACCGGCAAACGAATTTTGTGTATTTTGCCTTATCAATAATTTTATAAGTTATTTAAAGTTTAAATAATCGTTTGGCATCGTTTTATTCTTAAAGCTGATTCGTTTAGTCTCTAGCACGATGAATAAACACCGAATACCTACTGCAGCAAATATTTATTAAATTTATAACCAATAAAATTGTTAAACCTAACGAAATTTTTCACAGAATGAATGCCCCGTTCTGTAAACACATCTTATTGAGGTCTCAAGTATGCAAGTAGTACAGGGTGTATAAAAATGTCCACGTAGAAGTTAGAAATTCGGTTCTTACTGTTGACCATTCTGGAAACAATATTCAACAGTTTTGTGACCTCATTTTCTATGACCGATTAATTATAATTAATGAAATTAATGATAAATTGGGCATAAATTACAGAAGTGGGGATTCATTATTCGAAAAAGTTTCAACTTCACAAAATTACAACAAGGAAAGTGTCTAGAACTTCGAACGCAAATCAAAAAGTGATAAGACTGAAATATTTGAAAATGCATTTGAGATGTAAGTTTATTGCAAAAAAAACAACAACCAAACACGTGGAATGGTGCATAAGAAGTGAAACAGCTCTATTGAAAACAAAAACTCGGTTGTGCCTGCTGGGAAAGTGAGCGAGAGTACACGATGGATCTGGGCTCGAACTAATGACACGCCAGCCACGAGTCCGAGATCTAGCCCACTGTTGCCTGCTGGGAAAGTTCTTGAAGCCATGCTTTGGGATTTTCAGGGTATTGGGTACGTCCATTTTCCTCAAGACCGACATGCAACAAATGCAGAAAACTATGAACTTCTATAATACTATGAACTTTTGAAGAAGTCTAAGACAGCATATTGATCTAAAACAAGTTTGACTGTGATCCGTGATGTTCTTTTCCAAGTTAATGTATGATTCTATTGATGTAACACAAGGAAAGTCATCGAACTTTCGCAGGATGAAATAATCGAACATATTCTCAACTGTCTGGTCTTAGCACCTTCCAACAATTATTCTTTTGTTTTGTCATCGAGTGAAGAAGAATTTGTGTGGAATTGGCCTAGTACACATCCAACTTCTTCCCTTACAATAGCAACACAATAACAACAAAACAATAAGTAGGAAAAATATGCAGATCTTAAAGAAGGATATACAAAAAGTAAAATTGGCGTATTTTTGGTTAATTAACACTTCTGAAAAGATATTTAAAGAAAGTCTTGTTCACATGTTTAATCCTTCCTTGTATCTATTAAAACAATTGGCACTCTTCTATATGACGCAAATGTATCTATTTCACTCGAGTTGTATTCTTCCAAGGACATCTCTCTCTCATTATGTTACGTAATATTTTTCATGTACCGTTTATTTTGATTAATGACAACCTGAAGTTATTCCTTTAGATTGTTCAGAACTAGGTATTTTTAATAAGACAAAAATCGAAAAATAAGATGCAATATCTTTAAAGCAGGGGCATATTCCAAAATTATTTTGGAAGGTTGTAGTTTCAAGTTATAATAATATATCTAATGATAGTGGTCATGAATAATTTATATGCACAAATAATGCATGCGTATTAAATTATTAAAAAATGATATAAGACTTATTATAAGTTTCTGATGACTTTCGAAGGAAAAATCAAGAAAACTTTTTGGTGCTGTTAGAGAAAATGTAATCTGTGGAGAATACGATACAACCTTGAAATGCAATCGAAATACAGAGAACCCAACATAGTCAAAATGATCAAGGCTTCCCAAATAAGGTGGATGGGACATGTATTTCGATACAGCAGGGGTCGGCAATCTATGGCACTCTTGCACACTTCTTAGTGGCACACTAAACTACTCTTCGAATTTGTCAATTTTTGAGTGAATGGAAGTTGATAAATTTGTAATGGACCTCTCTCTCTCTTATTTGACAAACATCTTAAGAATTGTGGACATTTACGGAATTATGAAAAAATTTGAAAGAGGTAACTCTAAAGATAAATTTAAAACTTTTTTTGTAAATTATTGAATGTTATTGTTGGCGATAGATTTAATTGTTTTAAGAGAAAAAATTGTATGTACTCTGCTTTCCGCTTTTGGTTTTATATATCAAAGTGAAAAAATCTTTTCTCATGGGAAAAATATTTCGAGTACTCAAAGAAATTGCTTAACAACTGAGTGTTCAAAATCGTGACAAATTGAAAGTCACTCATTATACCCCTGATTTTGCTATATGAAAGTATGTGTTTGTGTGGAGAGGTGCAAGCAATAGGCTCGCATTAATATTTTTTATTTATCTTTTTATTTAAATATAATGAAGGAAATATTTTATGTAGTTTATTTCTTATTTTAATATATAGCTATATTTAAAAATACATAATATATATACAACTTTAATTTATTTCTGTTGAAGAAATAAATATATTTTATATTTTTATATTAAAGGATTACCTTTAAATGAGATGCAGAGTTATTATATAATAAAACTGTAGATCTATATTACTGACATCTATTCTCTAACTCTTCATGCATTATCGTGGGAATCGAACTGTTTCAAAAATGCACTACTGTTTGGCACGCTGAACCATACTAGTAGATTGATTTGGCACGCCACAGCTAAAATGTTGCCAACCCCTGCGATACAGCGATGAAAATCCTTTTATCAAAACAACTTTAAAAAAAACTCCAGAGGAAAAGAGGAAGACCGAGAACAAGGTGGATGGATAAAGTAGAAAATTGGATGAAGGAGGTGGGAGTTATAATTGATGGAAGAATATTGCTTCAAATAGATCTAGATGATGGCAGCCTTGGCTAGTAACTGGCTGTATAGTCCAGTCATATTAGTCAAAAATGAGGGTCAACTACGGAATGAGAGATAATAAGCTGAAAACTCGTATAGATCTTTATTTTGGCACTCTAAAAATTGTCTCAAAAGTCTCATACGCGAAATTATGATTAAGGATTTGAATTGCTGTTATATATTTCCCTATTTGTTGAATCTGTAGATTTATTTCAAAAGAAACGCGTATTATTTATATGGATTTTGGAATATCTGATGGACGATCAACCATCTAGCAATATATATATGTTAAGTTCATATTGCTCAAATATACCCATTTTCATATTAATTCTAGACATTCCTCAAAAATTTCAACTATTTCCTGCTTTTTATAAATAAATTATATTAATGAATCTCAAACAAAAAATTTTATGTGCCCTTAAACGTCAGTAAAGCCAGCCTAATGGATAATGGAAATAACCACAAAGACAACTTGTACTGGTTTCTTCATGTAGTAAATAAAATATTTTAAAAAGAAAGAAAGAAAAAAAACAGGAGTCTGGAACAACCAATTTAGAAATCTTTTTTCAAACAATAATGCAATTTCATCGATGTGTGGTGGTGTTTAAATTTATCAGATTACCACAATTCGATCTCTTGAACTTTTTAAACTTTGAATTTGCATCGCAATGTCATTATTATCAAACTAGGTCTATATTATGAATAATTCAAGACCCAGTACTCTATGTTGGTTCGATATTATTCCTTGTAAATGGTATTAAAACTGCAAATTCCCATAACTAATTTGAAACGTTGGTTGAACAACCACCAAAGACAATAGGAAAGAGACATAGAAAATGTCTATTAGTTTTGATTATTGTATTTCCGGACCATATCAATTTTCTTATTTTTTTCTAATTTATTCCATCAAAATAAGTTCCAACTGTATGTTAATCTACTCTTTTGTTCTTTATTTGTCAAATTAAGATTTTCAATTAGAGCCATTATATTTTGTCTTGACTACGTTTGAAATCGCAATTTTGAAAAAGCGTATAAATTGATAATTTTTTTTGGTACTTAGAGTCAGTTGAATTAGAATATACATAAAAAATTGCCTTAAGAATATTATTGCAAGAAAAAAAAAATATTTAATGTAATTTTTTGGCAAAAAAGGAAGGAAGAATGACGTATTTTCAAAACATTTTTTTAAAATGAAAAATGTTTTTATATTGTTAATATTTTCTCCCTATATAGCTAGTACTAAATTGGGTTAGATTAAAATTTTTGAAATACATAATTTAGAAGTGGACTTATTCATATTTCATTATACCAGAGAAGAGAAGTTTTATCAAAAAAACACCCATAATTATTTCAATTGATCGTAACTAAATGAAGATGGGAATTTTTCAAGAAGTTTAGTTCAACCCTGCTATAGCTGTCTTAGTTATATATATAGGCAAAATATCATTATTATAGAAGCCCTTTTCATACAAGAAAAATGTTTTGAAAATACGTCATTCTACCTTCATTTTTTGCAAAAAAATTGCATTACATGTTTTTTTGTAATAATATTCTCAAAATAACTTAATATAAAAATTCTAATTCAACTGACACTATATATATACAGTGGGCCACAAAAGGGCTCGTACACTTGTTATTTCTTATAAAATTTAATGTTTTCGACTAATAAAAATTAATATATTGCAATTTTTTATGATATCTGCACCTTCTTAATGGAATGACATAATTCTTTAAAAAAATAGTATAACTATATTTTTTAAAAAAATTAATAATCAAAAAGCTACTAAAAAATTGCGCCACAGAAGTCTTTGTACACTTAACAAAAATCTCAACTTAGCTTTAAATATTGTATTTATTTCTTAATTTAGTACTTAGTAAGATATATTTTAGTATCCACAACAACTTTTAAGCGTCGTGGTATAGATTTAATCAGTTTTTTGTAATTTTTGCATCGATTTTTCTTCATTCTTCTGTGATTATTGTTTTACTTCACATTTTTTTTTGTCTATTTGTCATGTTTTCTTTTTTTTACATCAAAATCTCAACAAATATGTTCTACTGGGCTAAATAAAGTGATTGAGAGGTGTTTTCATAATTTGGGGACAGTTATAGAGACACCAGTGGCGTACATTAAGAGCATTGCGCTTGGCGTCATTATCCTGTTAAAAAATGAAGTCGTCTCCTGTATCCAAATTTTGGGCGGATAATTTAAAATTTCTCTTTAAAATATTTAAATAGAGCTCATGATTTACAATATCAACAAAAAATACCAAATTACCTAATTCTGTGGCCGATTTACATCCCCACGCAAGAACACTTCGACCTCCGTGTTTTATTGATCCAACTAGATTCTTGGAATTAAGTTTCAAAAAATTTAAAATTGACAGCAAACTAATTGGGATAGCAGATAATTCAACATTTTTGGTTCCAATGGGCCTATAATAGCTTGTAAATGCAAATAAAGGAATTTAATTCCATGAATTTATGTCGAAAAAGAACTCCTCCACCTTCATGCTTCAGCATTGAAGTGAAGGTGTTATGGCGTGGGGGCGTAAATTGACCTCAGAATTAGGTAATTTGGTATTTTTTGATGGTATTGTGAATCATGAGCTCTATTTAAATATTTTAAAGAGAAATTTTAAATTAACCGCCCGAAATTTGGATATTGGAGACGACTTAATTTTTTAACAGGGTAATGACGCCAAGCGCTGCAAAAATGCAAAAATTACAAAAAAACTGATTAAATCTATACCAAGACACTTAAAAGTTGTTGTGGACACTAAAAAAATATCCTACTAAGTACTAAATTAAGAAAGAAATACAATATTTAAAGCTAAACTGAGATTTTTGTTAAGTGTACGAAGACTTTTGTGGCGTAATTTTTTAGTAGCTTTTTGATTATTAATTTTAAAAAAAAAATAGTTATACTATTTTTATATAAAGAATTAACTACTATGTCATTCCATTAAGAATAAGCTGCAGATATCATAAAAAAATTACAATATATTAATTTTTATTAGTAGAAAACATTAAATTTTATAAGAAATAGCAAGTGTACGAACACTTTTGTGTGGCCTACTGTATATAAAAAAATTCACTTATACACGTTTTTAAAATCACAATTTCGAACACAGTCAGTCACCTTAAAGGAAGAATTATGGCTTCAACCATAAAAAAAAGTTGCTCGATGTTGTTTGAATTTTAAAACTTTTATTCGGGAACTTGCATTTTGATATCTGAAGTATATCTTTAAGCTATGTTAAGCGTTTACATCAAGTTTGCCAAGTATCTTATACAAATGCTTCTGGAACTGAATTTTTCGTATGATGTAAGCATTTTGTCAAACACTTATCGCGAAAATACTCAACAGTTTTTTTTATTACTTTCTGAATGTTTCTGCAGACAAGAATGATTTTTCTCTTTAAAAGTTAACCAGTTTTTATACTAGATTTTTAAACCAATTTTAAATAGAATTTTGTAATTCATGAAAAAATGGATAATTCTTATATATTGATACCGAATTTGCTTTTCTAAAAACACGAATCCATTTCGGAAATATTAAGTTACTTTTCTTTAAAAAATCATTGCTTTCGTAAGAAATATACATCTGAAGCTAGAAACTTGTAACATAGTATAATTATCTCTCATTATCATTATCAGCCATTAATTTGAAAGTAATTTCTTTGTATTGCCATTTCCAAAACTACTCATAATAAATAACAATTTTTTAGAAAGTATTTATAATTTCAAAATAATTATTTTATTCCTCAAATAACAAGTTTAAAATTCGAATGCAAAATGATTTAGAATTTACGCGAGTATATGTATATAATTTAATAAAAAAAATATTCTGATCTTGGTGCAAAATAAGGGGAAAAAATACATTCTGTTCGCTCATGAATTGAAGTTACTCCAATGTTTTTCCTTTTATTTATTTAAATATATTTTAACTGTCATGTGTTTCTATTTTCATGTAAAATATCTAGCAACGGATTTTTCTGTTTGTTCTCGCTGTAGGTTTTTCGCGCTGTATGTTCTCGTAATATAGTCAGGCAGGTTAAAACTTTTGTCCTTGTTAAAACCTTTGTTCTTGTCTAGTGTCTGTTGAAGTTCTATTTTTACTGATCTATTCATTCCTGATTCATCTGTAACAACTATTCGCTTGAATTCATTTATTAGCTTATATCTCGATTTAAAACGTACAGTTTACTAATTCGATTTATGCTAGAATCTAAGCCGCACTATTTTTCCAGTGTTTTGCTACTGAAAATCGGTTGCGGCTTAGGATTGAAGGCAAAACATTTGTTGGATGGAAGAAATTTAATTTCCCCCTTTCAAAATGAAAAATGTAACCGTCCATGCTGACCATATGACTTATTCCTTTCCGCAATTTGTATACAATATTCACAGTCTATCGTATCCCATCCGGTATAATGGTTAGCGACATTGACTGCTGTGCCGTAGGGCCTGGGTTCGAATCTCGGAGGTGACATGGATGTTTGTAAATGCATAATGTCTTCGCGGGAGGAGGACACTTTAAATAGAGCTGGCGAACCGCAAGTCCTCTCGTGAGGTTGGGGGCAGAGGATGAGAGATGGGAGGCCCATGATTTTCCCCCAAGGTGTTCTCCCTCAAAACTGGGGTGGGACCGAGCTAAATCGTACTGTCGCCTGTATAGTGCCCAAGGCTACGGCTAATGACAGGCGTAAATCTATCCCTTGCCATGATGAATTTTGTGGGCCCGTATCCAACTATGTCAGACAGGTGGCATTGACAATAACAACAGTCTATCCTAAACATCATTGTCAGCTCGTATTTCGGAATTTTTTTTTTGTACGCTTTTCTCTTGTACGCTTTCCTAAACATCACAAAGATATAGGTAATAGTATCAAGATGAGTTTCGAAACATGATACTGAGACGGTTAGAGTAATTATAGGTTCATGTATGTGCATTTCAAAGTTTGTAATGCTGTGGTAAAATAAATTAATTTTATTTTCTTATTATTTCTCGTTATTTTTTTAAAAATTTCTCAAGTATCACATATTGATGAACCTTTTATACAGTTTTATTTATTTTTTCTCAAAAACATTTAGAGAATTAGAGGTGCGGCTTAGAATCGATGGCGGCTAAGATTCGAGTAAAAACGGTTTATCCCACAAATTCAAATAAAAATATTTAACTAAGTGCAAAAAAAACAACAACTTTGTAACTTTTCTATGTAAATATTTCACACTATTCAAAGGTAATTTTTTGTAATTTTACACACAGTCTAATAATAGTTTTTAATTCATATTTTCTTACAAAATATGCATTCATTTTTGTGAAGGATAAGTCTAATGTTTATCGTCCACAATCAAATACTTCCTTAAAACTTATCTGGCTCATAAATTTAAGTTGTATTTTCTTTATACTTATGTAAAGAGAAAAAATAGATTATTTGAAAATGTGATACCTTAAATACTCCTTCAAAAAGCAAAATGAAAATTCAACGAAAAAATTCAAACGAAGGAGAAAAATAGGAAAACAAGTTGTTCGAAGTTCTATATACTAAATATTTCAGATCATCACATACAGCTTTATATGCTTTAACTTGTCTTAAACTATGCCTACAAGTCCAAAGTAATAATTATGGCAAGATAAAAGTACATCAATAACATATTTTCCATTTGAAGATGATCGAGTTTGATAAAAGTGTGTATTCTTTTTTACCCTTCTTTATAATATTAATAATTCAGCAGCCTTATTTTAGTCTATTTTGATGTTTTTATCTTAATAGAAACTCGTTTGTTTGCTTTTATTAATGTAAAACTACTGCTGCTGCTTTATAGGCTTTGAAAAAATGGACCGGTTCGTCCACGGACCAATATCAAAACGTGGTTAAATGTTGAGAAGGAAAGTAAAGCGTTTATCCTTCAGCCTTTTGTTTTTTTTTTGATATAAGTAGACATCTGTACTATCATTGTACCATCAATTCTCACAACCTTATACCTTAAATACAGTATAAGTCCTCCGTTTTCCCTTGAAAAGTCCTTCAGGAAACCTTCTTTCTCATTCTCTCTATTATTTCAGAAGTCTGTTGTACGAAATATATTTCACGAAGCTGCTTAAAACCAATTCTCTGTTGCGTATATGAAACGCAAATTAAAATCAAATTAAAACCCAAGCTCTGTCATATTTTATGAAAATTGGTTCCAAATTAGTTCTCGTAAAAACTATAAAGAAACATCTTAAATCAACATCGAAATCAAAAATCATAATTAATTTTAATTCCAGCTCCGACGTACAACAAAAGCGAATGTCATTACGAACGTCAAAGAGTTCAAAAGAAAGCGAGAACTTTTTTCCCTGAAGAAACAACTTTCACCTCTCTCCTCAACTGAAACAAAAATAACAAATCAACATGCTAATCAAAATTTTGACAAGTCCTTGAAACGTGGAGTGGAAAGACCACGTCCGCAAACAAAACTTAGTAAGTAAGAAACCCCCTCAGTGAAAAAAATCCCAGCTATTCTGTTGGGTACCTTGTCCGAGAAAGATAGAGATAAACAATAAAGAAAAAAGTTTTTGACGTCAATATTTGGTTTATCATACGGAGAAGCAACGTGTTCTGTCCGTTGCTACGTAAAAGGAAAAAAAAAAAAAAAAAAACGGCCCCTCTTTAATGATTTGCGATATGCACGTTTTGCTTTTAAAGCGTCCGTCATGGGAAATGTGCTTCATTGGAGAGTTTTTTATTTGGTCTTTTAACAATCTACTTATCTAAATAAAAATGTGCACATTAGTTTTGGTTTTGGCTGTTCGCAAAAAACCAATGAAGCGTACTTTAAATAAAGTTTGGATGACAGACAGAGATAATTGTTTGCAATTAATGTTGAAAAATATATAGTGTGAGACAGGTTTTAGGTTCTTACTTTTAAGAGTTAAAAAAAATCATTTTTAGTTTGAATGCTATGCTTTGCTATGATCGTGAACTGGCAATAATTTTAGTACTCTCTCTACGTGCGTAAAAATAGCCAGTTATTGTATCAAAGAAAAAACATGGCAGAAATAGTTTATTTTTTCTACTTATTTGTCGTGGCCGTGGTATTATCAGTTGCCCATCCGGTATTGTAGTTAGCGACACCGATTTCTGTGCCGTTGGGTCTGGGTTCGAATCCCGGAGAAGGCATGGATGTTTATAAATGGAGAGTGCCTGTATGCAGCATGGGGGTACTCTAAATAGCTCTCGAGCTACTATTCCTCTCGTGAGGTTGGTAGAAGGTAAATAAAGGTGGGTGGCCCCTGACCAAGTCCTTCAAAATTAGGATGGGGCCGAGCCCAATCGTGTGCGGTCACCTGTATGGTGCTCAAAGCTACGGTTAACGATAGGCGTACATCTAGTAGCCTTTTGCCGCGATGAATTTCGTGGGTCTCGATCTGACACCGTTAGATAGGTGGCATTAGAAATAAAATCAATACTTATTCATACATTCAAATAGGTGTTCATTGCAAATTAGTACACATTAGCTATATATGCACGTTCATTAAGCCAGTATCAACAATACTATTGATAATTATAGATAACATGTTTGAGTACTTTACACCAATTTCTTGAGAAGTATTACTATTTTTATTTTACAGTTAAAGTATCCGACTAGGTTGAAAGAGCGATTTTCGGGTGTTTGATGTTAGAGTTATTAGGAAAAAAGGAATAAAAGAAGGAATAAAATATAAAACTTGAGTTTTTTAAGTTGTTTTTATGGCATTTACTTTATCTAAATTATTGAAATAGTTTTTTTAATTATTTTTTTTCAAGAAAATTTTTTACAATAATTTGTGTTTGAAAAATTAGATATCTCCAAAACAATCCAAAGTCAAATTCAATGAAATTTATAACACCTATCTATGTTATGCGCTCTTTAGAGTGAAATAAACCACAAGTTGTAGTTACATTTAATCACATTTTACAGCAATTTTTAACTTAGAACATCAGTAATTTTGATGAAAACACATTAACATCAAATTTAAATGCGCATAAAATATTTATTTCTTAAAAATTTTTTTTACTATGTGGTTTGTGACACTTCAGATGGATCAAGAAGTATGTCAATGAAATTAAAATTGTATTATGTCCAATGCATTTTTATTTATGGCCTTTTGAAAAATTTGCTAACATTTCATAAAAATAATATTATTTTCAAAACCAAAAGGTGTGATATCAGTTATTTATTTAATAATCATGACCCTTTATATATATAAGCCTATTTATATTCTTAAAACAATAAATTTCTTCTGAAAATCAATTTTTGAAAAATTGGTCTCCCAACCTAGTCGGACGAACTGATAAATTTTAAGGTAGAGATTTCTGAGACTCAAAAAATAGAAAAATAGGTGGCCATTTTTAGTACTCTTTACTATTGATAATTACCGATAGTATATTTGAATACGATTAATCCAATTTTTAAAATGTTTTTGTACAAATTTAAACAATTTAGCAACATTAATTGCCAAAACTCGTAGAATAATTCGAAAAATTAATACAAAATATTTCTTATTCGGCAACATAATTCTTGCATAATTTAAATATAAATGTTTCTTGTATTCATTTCAGCAAAAAATTTGAAGAAAAACGGATTTTTATAAGAGAAGTCATTAATTATATAAGTTAGTGATGAAGCCACTTTTGTCATAATGCTATACCGACAGTCTCTAGAGGCGGATACGCCCTCTAGCGACCAACCGAGCACGTTATGCTTCAGTAGAGGTCAAGTGCATGATACTTGTGCGTGCATTAAAAATTCATCCATTCATATTTTTAAAAATGGTTTTACTTGCCCGTATGTAATTTAAAAATCCACAATTCAAATAATAAACGATCGTTACACAAAGGCCAATGCTTATCGAACCCAACCCGAACCTGTTATAACTGGTTTAATAACTGACGTTCAACGCTGTTCAGTGGTGATATGAATACATCGCTTTAGCGTGCTTTTATGCTAAATTCAGATGTATAAAACGATATTTAAGGGTAGCTATTCATCAGAGTCATTCACTTTATATATATATATGTATATATATGAACAAGGTTTTCATCTTCAGATAGATTTTATTTAAATTACGTCAATGTCATTGGGAATTTTTTGTTTCTTAAAATCAGATATTAGTCAAAAAGTAAAGAATCATTTCTGATGACGTGGATGAACTGGAAATGCATTAAACATGGACGTGATAAATAATTATTTTTAAAAAATAATAGGTTCTAACTAGTACTATATTAGTGTCGATATACTTTTTTCCCCTTCTTTTTTAAAAAAAAAAAAATTATTAAGAAACAATTACTGTGTCTTTTGAACTACTAGAACGATGAATTCAAGTACATTTAGAAACTATATACAATTTTTATTCCAACAAAAAATAAAAATTAATTTTATTAGATTCTATTTGGACTAATTTTGAATGGGGGTAGAGGCTTCCGTAATTTAAGAAATGTGGGAGTCGTACGGGTAAGAATTGACATTCTTTTTCTATTTGGAACGGTTGCGATTAGTGATAACAGACAACGGTGGAGTAGCGACAATTTTATGGGCGGAACTAATTTTTAACAATCTTTCATATCTTGCAAGCGAAAAATATTCGAAGGAAATATATCGTTTCAAGACGATTGGGAGGTTGACTGTTTTGTACTGAAAAACAAGCTTGGATCAGTAAGTGTTTGATTTGTCATGAAAGTGCTGTATTTAAAATATACCAATAAACAGGAATCATTCAATGACACTTTTCCTGGAAGATCTCTTTTTTTTCTCTCTCCTCCCCACGATGCGGGGTGTACATTACGCCACTGCTGGTGGTATCCCCTCTCCAATTGCCACACTATGACAAGGGGAGGGCTTTGAATTCGACAGATTTAGAGTGCACTGGCTTTCTCTACACTGCGGGTCTTCAGTGGCACTAAAGCTCAAACTCATAACACGCCATCCACGAGTTTGTGATAATAACCACTAATCAATCTACCGTGGCCGTCTAAAACAGTGGAACTTCAAGATCAAAGGGTTAATGCAGAAATTCTCAAACTACGGGGCTTGCCCCCCCCCCCCCAAGAGGAGCATGATAGCCCTACGGGGGTGGGTGGGGGAAGAGCATATTGAAAAGTCGAAAAAAAATCAATTTAGTGAAAGGAAGCAAAACAAAATATATTCTGACCTAATAAAGATACACGGTGCATGTTTATTGCAATCTGTTTTGATTTAAGGCTGTTTTCGGTTAATATTAAAGAATAGGACCCGAATTTGGTACATTTTTTCAGATATAAAAGAAATGAAAAATTAATATGATATTCTGGCTTCACTATCCTTTAGAGAGCAGCATTTTTTTATCATACTTCCCATTTTTAACCGAGTTGATTCATTTTTTTCTCTTATAAAATGTGTCTCGCATATCTCATCCTATACCGTAATGTTAAATGGTCTTTGCCTTCACGTGTTAAAACAAAAAAGAAAGTATTCGCGGAATATTTTGAAATTTTTAAAAACACTATATTGTTAACAGAGGTACGAGTTATAATATTGTAAATTTCCATGGAAAAATTGGGTCATTTTTCTGTCTGAAAATGTGCTTCGCGTTTAGTTAGGGCTCTCGTACTTTTACCAAAAACGGCCTTAAGAATCAGAAAGGAAAAATAACAAAATATTTATCCTATTGCTTAAAAAAAAGCAACTTACTTAAAATATCTATTACTTAAAATAACATGAACACACAAAATGTAATAATAATCTTGGTAATATACGGACGGTTTAAGTCGTATTGTGATTTTAGCGTCAAAGAACATTATTATTGCATTCAATGTATTATTATTGAAAGGGAAGGAGGAAAATTATGCTAGGGGAAAATTATGATTAAAAATTGGGTCATCGATAGTGAAAGTTTGAGAAGCACTGGGTTAAAAGGTTAAATTAATGGTTTTAGAGGGAGATAATAGCCTTTGTTGCTCCATATCCCACAAATCCTGTAATTATAACAGTTTTTTAACACTGTGGGATTTGTTTCATTTTGAAAACTTTCTCCTTAAACTCCAAGAAAACCTTAAAAACACTTTAACGGTAAAATAATGTGTTGCAGAATAGAGAGATAACTCATTTCTTAATAAATATATCGATAAAAAAGTTTCTGTGAGGATAAAAGCATTTTTTTAGTTCTTTTTTTATGGCAACATCCTGATACAAACTACTCGGTGAAATTTCTGTGAACGTGAAACACAAGTAGAGAAAATATGTTACTGCAATCAAATGCAATGTTGAAACCAATTATTATATGGAATTTAGACTTCGGAATTTAACTTGTTTATGTGTGTGTAAATCGATATTACACAATAATATGTAATTTGCGTAAATGATTATCTTTTGAGAAAAATAAAGATTGTAAATACTTTGAAAGTAAAATACTTCAACTTTGTATCTAAACACTTCACAGAGTTCTTAGCAGTTTTTAAATCTATTATGAACTGTAATATACTGACGTAACTACATCATAAATAACAGTGAAATTGCGTAAAGTTATTGAAAAATAAAATTAAATAAATTATTAAAATTAAATGAAAATCATTTATGCAATTAAGTAAAATTAATTATTTATTGAAAATAAATTAAGTATTAGGTCGAAGAAAGTTTGTTTGAAATATAGGTAACTAATAATATGTTAAAATAAGTTGTGCATTATACTGAACTGATGAATCTTTAGAATTGAATTGTAATAAAATTGTATTACATTGTAGAGGCGTAATATTAATTAAATTAATAAAAATGCATAATTTCTTCCCCAAACGAATCAAAACATAGTGAAAAGTACAAAATGAATCAAAACATAGTGAAAAGTACAAAATGAATCAAAACATAGTGAAAAGTACAAAACGAATCAAAACAGTGAAAAGTACAAAACGAATCAAAACGTAGTGAAAAGTACAGTTTTATTACAAGAAGTACTTCTCAAATATAATTTTTCCTCTGTAGCATAGTGGTTAGGGTCCCAAACTCGTGGCTGGCATGTCGCGGGTTCGAGTCCTGGTGCCGCTGATGATCCGCTGTGTAGAAAGACAGATGCACGCTAAATATACCGAGGATCAAAAGTTCTTTCGTAGGCGGGGTGTGGTAGTTTGAAGGGGGAGGTACCAGCTCAGGTGTCGTCCTCGTCTCTTGACAGTGGATCATAATTACGGGTGTGTCGCCAGTAGCTCTCGTGTTGCTTTATAGTGCAACGTTTTAATAAATTATCTCTCAATTTTGACGGTTATTTCTTTTAAGTAATTTCATTCTGCTTTCAGTTTAATTTCTCGAATCCTTTGATATTCATTGTTGTTTATGTGTAAGTGTTGATGTAATTTTTTATTGCATACGTTAGAAATTGTCTGAATTTTAAATGTAATAATCACCAGGCATAAAACAATTTTAAGCACTAATTTAGTGCAAACTTTTTTTATCAAGTTTATTACTTTTCATCAACTATTTGATACTATAAAAAAAGAATTATAAGCAAAAATATTCATTCATGTGATATTCAAACTCGAAATATAGGCTGTAGGTATTTGGTTCTTAAGTTAACAGTTCGTGATCTTTTTGGATCTTGAATATAACATCTTTATAAAGTTGTTACAGTCAAAACTAAAATCTACACTATGACAATAAAAGGAATTTTTTTTCAACTAAATATTCTTTTAGAAATATTTGAGTCTTCGATATACAATACAGCCAAGTACTTTTGCAATAATTTATTCGTCTTTTCATTCTCTTTATTAGTCATCAAAATTTTTTTATCAAAAAAGAGGTTTGTTGTCATTTAGAGACGTTCGATTTAAATACATCGTTTCGACGTACATAGGGATGTTTCGACACAACAAGGGCATCATCGTCGCTTTCATGTTCAATTATCTTTCGTAGTTTTCCGATAAGCGTGTTTGATTAAGCATTCAACGTAAGTGTTAGAGCTTGTATCGAAAAATTCGCCTTATAATTGTTATTGGTTATATTACCAAGTTTTTGCAATTAAAAGATTAATAAAAATGTTATATTTACTTAAGATATAAGTAATTTTTTATGAAAACTGTGTTTACTTCAAAATGAAATTTTTTGAAATTCAAAACATGCTTCTTTTGGGATTGACAATATAATTATCACAGCTTAAAAATTTGAAATGTAAATAAGCAATAAAAAAAAGGATGAGATTTTAAAATGCTAGGGAAACCACTGTAACGTTGTGTGATCGATACAACCTTCTAAAACTCCTGTTATGTGAATAACAAGTTTTAAATTTTATTGTTATTTACCCTATAAAAAGAAAACATGACAGCATGAATTTTTGACAAGGAAACAATTTTAAAAATGAGTTTTCTTCTGTTAAAAAACACACAACATTCATATTGGGAAACATTCATTTTACAACTACACGTAATTCTTGTAATTTAATAACGCTTTTGTAAATATTATGCAAATTTCCGGGTTGCTTTTCAAATTTAATGCGGTATTTCCTAATCTGAAACATATTACATATAAGCAGAACTATTAATACTTAATTGTATTACAATGAGATAAGTTTGTTAGGAGTGTTTCGTAAAACAAATTTTACCACTTTTGAATGTGTAAAAGACTTTTACCACGCATGTTTATTTTCCTTATTTGCATTTTACTATCTTACTGTTACTAATCTAGGATCTGCTGGATAGAACGGATTAAGTATATACATATTTACTTAAGAAGTGAAGTTAGAGATTTAAACAAATGTTTTATTGTGTGGGATAGCTGTTGTAATTCTGTATCTCTCATATCGTCGGTCTGATTATCAGACTGCGCAACTTCATCTGGAATGCTAATTTGATACAGTAGGGCTAGGCGTCAAGTTGTTGTTTATGTTCGCAAAGATAGGCGATAATATTACAATATGGATTACTTTGATATTTTTATCGTGCGATATTGTTACAAATTTTGTGTAATGAACGCTTAAAATAGTGTAAATAATTTATATATCTGGAAGTGTAATACATTAATATTACTTTCTGTTGTATTTATTTTATGTTAAAATCTTGCCACCACCTCTCCCTTCAAAATCTAATTTTATTATGAAATAAAAAAAATAGTGATTACACTGATCGAAGGAATAAATTAAAAGCGGAGCGCGCACTGAGGCATGGCGTAGACAAAACAAAAGGGAAACGCTAGGCTGTCTCATCTTGGATTTCATGTAACCCGACAACAACCGCTGCTTGGCGCGATTAAGGAATCACGCTAAAGTTGCAGTCCTATATCAAATCAGGTACACCGGTGGAGTTACGCAGTTTGATAATCAGGCCGACGATATGTTTTAATATTTTGTATATATTTTACTTCAAACTAGTATTTAAATATATAAGAAAAGGACCCTGTATATATATATATATATATGTGTGTGTGTGTGTGTGTATGTATGTGTGTGTAATAATACGTTAATTTCATCTTAAAAGTTTTTTAATTTGTAACGATCCTGAGCCCCCAGGATCACGTGTAAATAAGTAACTGTTAATTACCCGCTTAGTTGGATATAATCGTAATATTATCTCTCCGAAATCAAAATTTTAGCGTATTTAAATTAAGAATTTTTTAATGAACATCATTCGATTATCTGGACCAATAGGAAGAGAAGTCCTCGAAAGTCATGCGAGTTTTTGAAATTCCGTTTTGTATATATACTTCTCTTGCAGGGAAAATTTGCCAGTCGCTACTTGTGTATATATAATGTTACGCTAAGTTTTTGTTCTATGTTTGTGTGAGTGTGTTGTTCATCTAAATAATAAAATAAAGATTTAAAAAAAATTATCAACCCTCCTCATCTCCATCACTTTGGTATGGAAACGAGTAATGACTCTCAAAGTAGAATTCAGTGGATAACAAATTAGTTCTTAAAATCACCAATTGGTGTATTTATGGCGCTGTACAATGCAAAGTGATAAAAAAAAAATCAGCGAACTGTTAAATTTTATCCATTACATTCACTTTCCCGACGAGGAATTTAATGTTCTCGGAGGGTCGGATAGCAGCTCGAAACCCTTTGGTGAGTTCGATTCTCCCGGGTAAGTAAGTAAGGACTCCTTTCAATATCATTACCGTTCTCAAAGACTGCACTTTATGTTCTCTGCACAACATTTCACGCGGAATATTGTGTCCTCTGCAACATGTTCACATTCCGCACTGTCTGTGATATGTGTACCAGCAATGGTTTTCTTGGATCTGCCGATAATTGCAGTTGTCATACCTCTCATCACCTTTTCTGACACAGGTTTACGTCTTCAGCCTGGGCGGATTATCAGCGAGTCCGTTTTTTCGAGATTCATTCCTTTCAAAGCATTAAGATCTAAAACCACCTTATGTAGTTTCTGTCAAGTCCCAAGGTTACGAAGAATCGTGGATGGTTAAGATAATACATCTCTACTAATAATACGCGTTCTGGTAATTCACTTGAGTTTCTCCACTTTAGATGGGAATACTAATTTTCGGAGCTATCTATATGTTTTTACAGCCCAAATTACGGGCGCGGTTGTCGCATATGAAAGCATATATTTGGATTTTTACTTTGATACCCGTGTTTTACATTGTCTCTCTGTTTGGTAAGTTACAACAGCGCCTTAAATACACCTATTGGCGATTTTTTGAATTAATTTTATTATTTTTTTTTTTTTTTGCGGAACTGTGCTTCTCATGTCATTATGAGTCTCCAGGCCAAGTTTGGTGAGATTTATGAAGCAGTTAAAAAGTGTAACAGAAAAGAAATCCTCCGACGAAAAACCTGCAAGAAAAAAAAGAGATTTTTAGATATCAAAGCGATATTAAAAGTCAATAAATCAAATGTCGAGTATTTTTTTTAAAGCTATCAATCAACGAATGATATTAAATAACTATTAATACACACAGAGATAATTCAAGATAGTACGCTGATATTAAAACAATCAGCATTTCAACACGAGGAAAAATAATCTCAAAAGCAAAATTTAACTGTTCTTTTCATTACATTATAAAAATGTAATAAAAAATATTAACCCAATGGTTTGTCCATACACTGCACTGGCTTCCGAAAGCAAGCCATAACCGGTTTACCTGTACGCTGTACTGGCACTGATATTTTCTTCTTTCTATCGTTGATTTGCACGTATTTTTATTTCTTATAGACAGATTATTAGTGCTAGTGATTTGAAGAGATACAGTTTGTCCACATGGTGCTGAAATACTTCTCAATCGTGATTTTCTTTTTGGTGAAGGCACGAATTTTTCCATAGAAAACAGGGATTTAGATTCTTGAAAATTTTCGGTAAAGAATAGGGATTGGCAAGGCAATATACAATTGGTTGCTGAAGAAGAAAGGAAAATACAAAAATAATTCCAAAATCCGATATTATCTCTGCCCCCCATGGCAATATAAAACTTAGTATTACACCATGCTTTCAAATTGTTTGTGCATATATGTATGCACTCACACACAAAATCCTCAACCGTTTGAAAAAGAGGTAGGAACGTGAAATTTTTTTGTAAGTATGAGAAAAATGCTTTTAAGATACAGTAGAACGTCGTTTATGCGAATCAATTGGGACCGAACACCGTTCGGATACGCGATTGTTTGGATAACCGAAAACCGAATGCGATCCATGCAGTATATGAAATCGGACACTATACGAATATTGAAAATCATCACATGCGGGAAACGTGCTAGAAGAAATAGCAAAATAGGTGCACAATTTCACAATTTTACCTTTATTGTGCAAAATAATCTCTCAATCAATCAGCCGAACCGCCTAATTTCTCGTTAAGTTCCAGAGCTATTTCACACAACAGAGGACCAGATATCAGGTCCCCTTCGGGTCTTCTTTGTAAAAATTACAAGTAGAGTGCACGAACAAGAACAACATCGTTTGATTCCATCATGGTTTTCCTTTTCTTCGAGTCATCTTCTGAGTCAAGTTTTGATGCAAAATTTAAAATGGTTTATCGGCCTTTTTTATGTCGGAAATTGTTGACTTTCCAACATATAAGAATAAAACTATGCTGCTAGAGACGCTCCACTTTCTTCCTTCGCGAGTGAAGGAATATTAACGTCGCACTGTTCAGCTACACGAGGGCTTTTGGCGACGGACCATGTAATTTTGAACCTTGGTCAAGTGACGTGTAGACGACACCTGAGATGGCACCCCCTTCTCCTCACTACCACACCTTCCCAACTGGAGGACGTTTCAGCTCTCGACAGATTTAACGTGTATCGCTGCCCTACACGGCGGGTCTTTAGTGGTACTGGGCTCGAACTCATGACATGCCAGTCATGATCCGATACCTTGACCACTGGGCTACCGCAACCCTTCTCCCTTCGCGAGACGGTTTAATACTTCAAGTTCTGTTACGATGTTCAAGACGTTGGGCTTCCATTTTGAATTCGAAGCCATAGCAGTTCACAACTCAACAAAAGAGCACGTATATACCCCTCACTTGGAAAAAACTGACCGAAGATTCCGCGCAGATGTTTACCAAATCACACAACTGAAATTCTCCAAATATCCCTGACCTTGGGTTTTCCGTCACTTTTGGCCTCACGCGAAACAACTGTTCAGCATTGCACTGTTCGAAATTGACATTGACAAAAAAACAACAACCTGGTCCGGATATTTGACGCTCCGAATAATAAACCGTTCGGATAAACGACGTTCTACTGTATATGAAACATTCTTCATAGCATGTATAGTTCATTTATATAGAAGGCAAACATTTAAAGGTTTTTGTTTTCCGCAATTATAAAGTAAGAAATAGTGTGAAAACTCTTTAAAATTGAAAATTAAAATAAAATTCTTCCGTTTTCTCATTCTGTCAAGTATTATTCTTAGTTATATGCAACAAAAAAAAATGTGCCTTCTTTGAAATATTTACTGAACTGAATGACCACTGTGAAGGGGTTAAAAGCTTTACATCACTTTTTATTACCTTAGAAAAAAGAATGAAATCGCAATTACAGGCATCTCCAAAGGTAAAAATTTGTGGCATCTGTTTACTTTCTAGTAGTTTTATATTGCTGCTCTAAACAATGAGACCAAATAGCCAATTGTGTGAGATGGTAACCTTGCACAAAATATTAATTGAAACAATCGCCATCTACCTTAATTATGCTTTGAAATATTTTTATATCTCTGAATTTTTGAAATATAAAATAATCCTTAATATTCAAATAGAATAAAAATAGTCCGTTAAATAAAACTTTCAAATAAGGAAACCATGATAAACAGTGAGAAAGAAAGTTTAAATTCCTGAGAAATTTTAAAATACTGCTGCTATTTCTTGAGACCTTCAATGAAAAAACCTCTGCAATTCCCAATATAAGGAAATAACAAACAACTATTGAATTGTTTACAAGTCTTATTATGAGAGTTTCATTAGAATAAATGATGAAGCGTTTTCCTTATTTATGAAATAAATAAAAACAAAACTAAATTTTTTTTGTGAGGCGTTGTAACAAGAGTAATTTGATTTTCGAATGTTCCTATCTTAAACATCCTTGTTACTACTTTCAAAACAGAATTTTTTTTCTTTTGTAAAAACTATTAAATAATTAAAGATTATTTTAAAAAAATCCTTTAATATATTTTTTTCTCTTGCTTCTTTGTATTTTTGTGTGTTCCTTGTTTTATTGTAAGAGTTTGTCATTTCTTTTGCCATTGGAAATAAAAAAAAGCTTTAATAGAATTAACTATTTGATGTTTAACAACTATTCCCTGTGTACATGACCTCATTCTTAAAAGGTATCCAAACACATGAGATACTTTACTTGCATATTTTATAGATCTACAAAAGAGGATTCATTAAGGTATCCGACTACGTTCGGAACTGCGTGATTTTGTAGAAGCGTGTAAATGGATACTATTTATGATATTTAGTGTCATTTAGATTAGAAAATGTATATAAAATAGTTTTAAGAATAGTATTACAATAAACAATTATTTAAGTACAATATTTTGACAAAAAAATGAACATAGAAGGATCCATTTTCAAAATGTTCACCTTTTGTGAAAAATGCTTCTATTAATACAATATTTTGCCTGTATATAGCTCAGACCTCTGTACAGAGGCTCAACTAGAATGTTTGAAATATATAGCTTAAAAGTGAGTTTATCCATGTTTTACGACAACAGAGGGGAGAAATTTTAAGAAAAAAAACGCCGATAATTATTTCAATGGGTTGTAACTCTGAAAATAACGCGGAATTTTCAAAAATCACATAGTTGAGCCTCTGTACAGAGGTCTGAGCTATATACAGGCAAAGTATTATTATAATAGAAGCATTTTTCACAAAAGAACATTTTGAAAAAAGGTTATTCTAAGTTCATTTTTTGCCGAAATATTGTATTTAGATACATTTTTTTGTCAAAACAATTTTATACATGCATTCTAATCTAAGTGACACTAAATATCATGGAAATTATCATTTATGCGCTTTTTTTTAAAATCACGGTTCCGAACGTAGTCGCGGATACTTAAAAGTCTGATGCATTTTTTGCTGGTGCTGTAGAAATTCACAGGAAGACCGTGGTTAAGTGATTTTTAGAACTATGATCTTTGATTCTAATTTCTAATGAATTTGAGTTCGTATGAGTTCAAAGCTTATCCGTAACAATAGACTATCTGCGAGCTCTATTACACATGCTTTAACTCTAGAACAACGCCTTAGTACAAGCGAACGTCATTTCCAAATAATATATCTATTGGGAGGAGAGAGAGAGAAACCAGATTAGCCTTGATATTCTAAATCTTAATCTGTTTTCTTCTAATCATAGTGTACATTTACAGAGGATCCCATCCCACGTGGAGAGGGATGGTTACGAGAAAGCCGAAGTGGCCGCGGTAGCCGAGTGGTATAGGTATCGGACCGTGGCTTGCCTTGTCACAAGTTCGAGCCCAGTACTACTAAAGACCCGCCGTGTAGGGCAGCGATGCTCGTTAAATCTGTCGAGAGCTGAAACATCCTCCCGTTGGTGTGGTGTGGTAGTTAGGAGAGGTGGGTGCCAGCTCAGGTGTCGTCCACGTCACTTGACCATGGTTCAAAATTACGTGATCCGTCGCCAAAAGCCCTCGTGTAGCTAAACAGTGCGACGTTAATAATCAATCAACGAGAAAGCCGATTTCTTGGTTGGGACTACGGCTGAGGAGGGGTTGAGCTCTACTGGGTCTATTACGTTCAATGAATTATCCTCCCTTAAGAACTCAGTCAAATTGGAAGAACTCCTCCTAGTCATCCTTTCTACTTTGGAAGAAATTCAGGAGGTTCATTCAGGTTTATGACAAGGAAATACCAAACTGCCCTCTCGCGCTTTGTGAGCGGCCTCATAAAAACTCTCGTCAAGGTCAGAAGATATTCCCGGAAGCGCCCCTGATGTTATTCCGAGCTGGTCTCCCCTGTCCCCTGCCCATATCTTGACTCGTTTGGATTTTAAAAAACGACGTGGTCCTTCAAAACCCTCTTCTGTTTTTGGACTTTCTTGAAATTTTTGGAATCATGGAGGTTGTCTAGCATTACTGGACAATCTGGGATTTGCAACAACAAAGTAATATATACCGTAAAATCCGGCGTATAACGCGAATTTTTAATACAAAAAAATGAGGTCGAAATTCAGGGGTGTGCGTTATACGCCGGATATAACAAAAATGATAGTTTCAAAAATAAAAAAAAAACAGATAAGCATAAGAAAAAAATTAGACTCCTACATAGATCGGACTATTGTTTATTTGAAAGAAACGACATACCTAACGAGAGAAATAAAAGAATTCTGTGATTCTAAAAATATACTATTTTTCAAAATTCTGGGAAAATACCTCGAATAAAAATGGCTTAAAAACGTACCAGCATTGTACACGCACATTTCTCGTTCTTTCGTAAAAATGGAGCTGCGCGTTATACGGCAAATATACCAAGAAATTAAAAAATGCGACTTGTAAGTATAGGTGCGCGTTATACGCCGGTGCGCGCT
>BMAV01005210.1:181922-193249 GCA_019973955.1 Trichonephila inaurata madagascariensis
CTAACGAATCGCTAATTTTATGCATTAGAAAAGTCTGTTTAATGCTATTAAATTTTGACATATAGAAAAATAAGCACACGCAGAGATGTGTGTTAAAATTATATTAACTCTAAGAAATACTTTTTCTTAAATCCTTTTTTAAGGTTGAACATTGTTCTCCAATACAAGACAGCTTTAAGATGCAGGAAAATATCAAACAGATTAACATAAAAGCATGCAATAAACATGCTTTTATTATACAATCTTAAAAGGATAGTTCAATATATATATATATATACAGACGTTATATATATCTAGACCCTTTGCCACGATAAATTTCGTGGACGTTGATCGGGTACGATTAGTAGCAACAACAACACAGCATATTGGGTTGGATCTTTTATTAATAGTATAATGGTAAAATTAAAAAAGATTTGAAATGCATGGAATGTGTTTCTAAAGATTCCCCATATTAGATCATCACAGTCATTGAAAAAAATAACAAAAAATTAAATCCTTAAAAACATCTAGAAGTTTTATATTGTTTTCACACACACACACACCTGACATATAGAGAGTCAATATGTAACATATTATTTCAAAATATAAGGTAACGTGTGTTCCAGAAATGTTGGAGGGAAAATATTGCGAACTAAAAGAAAAAGGACCGGAAAGTTTCCCCCATAAATACTGTCCTTTTCGCATTTCCACATAACAAAATGTTTCATCAATTAATGCCTGATACACAATTCACCTGCTTAATATTTCATTTTGATCGCCTAGTGACTAATTTTTTTTCTTTTGACCGATCACTAATCATTACACTTTGGCAATCGCTGCTTTTGTTGCCACCGAGAACGCAGGTGGAAACGTGTGACGGTTACCATGGCAACATTACTGTGCCGACTCTGATAAAGTAAACAAAAATAAAAAACGATCTTCTTGAAAAGAGACGCAAGACACAGCAGTTGTGGAAAAAAATAGCAGTGGCGTGATTAATACTCGATACTCTCTTTCGAGTATTTCATATCACTCGCTATCGATTTGTGGAGATCGTTTTCTGTTTATTGTTTAATTATCGGTCGATGAGTATCGAAGATAAACAGAGCTGAAGAGATAAGAAGTAAAAATAGTTCTTATCTCTGAGGAGACACTTCTGAATTGTCACGTAGGATTCCAGAAGTTGATGAAAAAATAAAACTGCTGGGAAATTCTTTTTTTTCCATGCCAGTGTAGTAATTACAGAAAAGTTCTATAATGTTTACTCGCGGATGAAAGCCCCCAGATTGATTATTAATTATATAAAAATGTTTAAATTATATGATTTATTTGTCTTTCTAAAATTGAAATTTTAATTAGTGCTTGAAAAATTATAATTTTATGTTTCTGTTAATTTTAAATTTTCTCCAATGGATAAAATGGGGAATTATGAATTAAAAAAATTTAGTTCCCTTTAACACAGAAACATTTGACATTATTATGTGCGCACAAATACTAACCTTCTATTGATACGATATAAAAATGTAGGAAACATATATTCGAGTCAATTTCGCCGTTTTTAGAGATATTGGTACAAAATATTATTTTGTTTATTAATAAACAGATCTAGCTGCAATAGAAGACTAAGCAATTTTATTAGAATCAACAATTATCAGAACAATCATTTACCATAATTCTATTGCATCATATAGAAGAGAAATGTTTTGAAATAAAAGAAAAATTACCTTTGAAGTAATGTCGTTGAGTATTGTCAGACCAATTTTAATTCGAGACGGATCAAAAAAATTTTGAAAAATTCGCGAATATGTGCTTGCTTTTTAACTTTTACACTCATACAAATTCACATATTTTTAAAACGTACGAAATTAATGTTGTCATTACATATACTTCGTCAGAATTTTTTAAAAAATATAATCTGTTTTGCACGTGAAAAAAACATTTCCAACTATGTTATCCTTTTCAGATTGTTCAAATTACCATTTTGTCGATCCGCGTTTTCAACACATTTGAGCGAAAAGTTCCTCAGGTAAAAAAAAAAAAAAAAAGTTAACTGGAAAACTTAATCCCCCCCCCTTCTCTTGTGACGTCTGTTCAACCTAACTACGGTAGTTTCCCAAATATGGATTTTAGAATGCAAATCGATGACCTGGTTGTATTATTGAAGGATTTTACAATCGATAGAGGCTGTGGGGATCGACTTATATTTCATCATTGTGCTTGCTACGTGACATAACGAACTCCACACCTAGATCGAAAAAACCTCTTTTACACATTTATGAGTGGAAATGAAATTTGTAAAAAATTAGAGAAGGTGCAATTTGAATTTTTATTACTGTTATGAAAAAAATATCTAAAATACAGTTTTTTTCACAAGCTTCTAGGGTTAATAGAGTATCTTTAAAGTTACAATCGAGTAAAGATAAATCTATAGTTCTTAAAGATATATATAGAAATATGTCTATAGAGGAAATTACCAGAAAGACTTCACACGAGAAAGAACGATCGGAAAGCTGGAGGAGGGGCGTAGTTTTACCAGTGTAGCTGAAGAATTTGGAATCAACAAAAGTATCGTTTCGCGCTCGGAAAGCTTTCCAAACCATAGGTACAGCTGTTAAAAAGGTCGGTGGTGGCCGCCTTTGGAAAACAACTGCAGTGGATGACTGATATATCATTCTGCAGGTGAAAAGAGCTCGATACCATTTATTAAGCGCCATTGCTCAGCAGCTGTGTACAGCAACAGGGCGACAAGTGCCGTGGTTTACTGTGGCCAGACGCCTTCACAAAGGTTGCCTATTCATCCGTCGTCCAGAAATCTGCATCGTTTTGAAAGTGGCCATCGGCGGCACCGCTTAGAGTGGCGTAAGGAGCACAAAAGCTGGATATCTTATCAGGAGTTGTGTCTCCTTTACGAATGAGAGTCGTTTCAGTGCCACAAGCGATTCTCAACACCAGTTGATTTAGAGAGAGGTCGGAACACGATTTCATCCCAACGACATCACGGATGGAGACCGTTACTGTAGTCCTGGTGTTGTCGTCTGGGGAGGAATTATGCTGAACGCTCAGGCTGAGCTCACAGAGAGTTTCGACAGAGGTTCTGTAACCTGAGATCGCTGTTGCAAGGAGGTGATCCTTCCCCATGTGAGTCTGTTTCGAGGTGCTATTTGACCAGACTTCGTATTTATGGATGACAATGCTCGGCCATATCGAACTGCTGATGTTCAGCAGCTGCTGGAAAGTGAAGATATCACTGGAATGAATTCCCAATCCCCATTTGCTCCCATAAAACATGTGTGGGATGCCTTGAGGAGACGTTTTAGGGCACGATTACATCCTCCAGGGAACTCTCAACAAATGAAACAGATTCTGATTGAGGAACGGGCAGTCTTACCTCAAGAACTGTTGGGCAATCTGGTGCTGAGTATGAAGAGACGGTGGGAAGCAGTAAGGGGAGAGCATATTCCATACTAAAGAATATCTGCCTGTTGTTCTTCCTCTTGGACAGACAGTCATGTGTAACGATACTGTGCGTTCAATAAAGCTTTTTCTTGTTTAATTCGTACTATATGCATTGTATTCATTTTTGAGCTACTTTGCTTCCGTCATCGTTTAAGTACAAAATGATGTCTGTCCTTTCTGAATTTCGTCTCTCAGATAATTTCTCGTGGCATTATGCCAAAAAATACACCTGTTAACAAAATAAAACAAAAAAAAAATACTGTATTATTTTTAAAAGTTAAAAATAATAATCACCAATTTTATTTAATGGAATTTAATTCCTGCGAATGTTTTTATAAAATAAATAGCAAGAATTTACACTGCTTAAACAAATAATGGACATGCAGTTATCAAAGAAAAATACATAATCCTCAATGCACAATTCAATTTTTTAACTAAATATTAAAATTTATTTTTCTCTGAATTCTAAGAGTCAATTTTCGAAACCATTTAAAGCATGCGCGATAGAATTTCTTCTTTCGTAAAATAAGCAGAAATATTCCATGAATTCTGACAATAAAAAATCCCAAAAGTTAAAATCCAGGAATTTCACTTATGTATAAAATTCTCGATTCCTGAAGAGTTCATTTGATGTTCAAATGATGTAATTGATGAAACTTAGATCCTCGAATAATTTTTTTGTATCCATGATGCAACTAAACCCGCAAAATTTCATCACTCAAGAACGATTACGTCACACTTTAACGTTCATTCGCGAAGGCAGATGCACGGAAAAAAATGTAAACACTTTACGCGTGAATAAACATACATTGCGTTCAATGATTCTTTTATGGTCAGTTATTTGCAATGCTGATGAGCATCCAGTCTGGCAGTCGATCTCAGGGGGACTCCTGAAAATTAGTAAAGTTTTTTATCGCGTAAAATCAATTTACAATTACAGTGAAACGCGAAACGCTTAAAACGAAATATCGGTTAACTGGAAATAATCTAACAGTCCCGACTAGGGATTGCAATACCGGGCCAAAAGTCCAATACCGGTATATTCGGTATTTTTTTATCTTAATACCGGGAAATTCTAGAAAAATAAAGAAAACACAAATGTATCTTTGTTTTTCATTTGCCAGTTTTATTAGAGAGTGTAAATATTATAAAGAATAATTTTTAACGTATAAATTATAGCAGTAAATAAAGAATAACAGAAAAGTAAAGGAACATCTTATTAATTTAAGTAACAAAAAAGTGTCACTATTCAGTCTGTGGTACTGTTACAAATTTTTGAAATGTGGTCTTAAAAAGCATAATGCATCAATTGTTCAGTATGATATGCAAATACAATGGGAATAATGAATTCACTAATTTAAAAAATATCGATATATCACGCACTTTCTTCACAACTACAACCTTGTTTTCACAGATACGAATATCATATCAGATTTCGAATCCTTTGCGTGTGCAATATCACTTTGAGCTATAATAGTATAGTTTTGGCCCGCCTCCTTGGATGATTCACATATTTTATCACTTCTTTTGATTGTACGATGCAACTTTATATTCACAGTCTAATTAATTTCTCCCGATAGGGAGATATAAAAACAAAAAGGTATACTACTTTGCTAGGTTGGCGATCCCTGAACATATAGTGGAGAAAATTTTAAAAATTTCTAGTAAATACCGAAAAAACGGTATTTAAACTAGTGAATACCGGTATTACAAAATTGTACAAAAGGCTCAAAGTACCGGTATTCGGTATCCCGGTATACCGGTATTGCAATACTTAGTCCCGACATACTACCAAGTGTTTTTGTGCATTTTTTCTCTGAACACGAAACGAAAATCGCTTTATAAGTATCCAACAACTGGCGAAAAATTTTTTTAAAAAAAATGTAGATATGGGGGATTTTTTTGTGGTTTTTAGATTTATTTAGTACGTTTTAAGAAAAAAAAGGCTAAAATTAAGAAGAGAAAAATAAATTGTTACTCCTAAAATGGGGAAAAATGGGTATAAATTGACAAAAAAATTATATAAACGGGGCCCGCTCTGTACAAATAGTAAATGAACAAATTCTCAATTTTGATGAATTACCTTTTTGAAATGACCTTCAGGATAAGAAATATTTTAATTTTTGCAAAAACTAGATCACTTTATCTTAGTTATTATATGAATTTATTTAAAAAAAAACAATGATTATATTCACTTAAGGGACTGTAAATTTTGTAATAAAACAGTGATTGATAAATCTGAAGGTCAAAATACTTCTACTGTTATACAGAACATACACAAAAAATTTAATTTCTGAGAATGTGGTTTCTTTTGTACTATACTATTTTATTAAAGTAATTAAATTTAATTAATGAATAAATAGTAACAAACAAACAAAAAATAGTCCAACATCCTATATAGAAAGGAAAATGGAAAATTGCAGGGAAAATCGCTTTCTATTTTGTCACTAAATATTGTGATTCTTTCATATGTATATACATATTCATATTAATTGTAACTATTTAATAATAAGTAAATACAATGAAATTTTTCTTTGTTGACCTAAGTAGGAGTGGACTTAATTTTTTTTTATATTATTTAAAAAATTTTTTGAATCGATTCTGGTACATGCGATTTTCAAACACACGCACGATTATTGTATACAGTAGACATTCTTCACCTCTTGGGTGATATTCTTATGAGGTCACGTAACATCAAAAATATTTTTTTTCTGTGTGATTTCTAAAATATTTCGTAGAAAATGGGGTTCAGAATGTTATGAAATCATTGAAAATGAGGAGGGAAAAAAAGAGCGATCAAAATTCATAAGAAAGTTCAGTCCCAAATGCAGAAAGCTTGAAAACATGTAGTAAAACTAAATGAAATTATAAATTTAATTCAGTATAAAACATTGTAATGTAAAATTTTGAAACTAAAATTTATTGCAGTGATATATTTTCAAAAGATGGTCATTAAAAGTGCCGATGTAACTTTAACTATATAAAAAAAATTGTGAGTAAAAAGGATAATTATTTGCCTTTTGCAATAAATATATTTTCCATCGCCATTATTATTTTCACATTTTGAGATTCGTGCAAGAACAAATAATTTGTGTAAAAGAAAAATCGCTTAATTCGTATACCGTGTTATTTCAAAATCGTGTAAAAAAAGAATTTTGTGTACAACAATTATGCTACCAGATAGTATCCTTACCTAGACAATACTGCTAGGGGTGTTAGAGTAAATTATACAGTGAAGTTGTAACGGGTCTATCCGCGAACCTCTCACTAATCCTCTTGGGGAGACTGATTTCTTTTAAATGTTGTTCTATTAAAAACTTTTTTCCCGAAGAAGAAGACACGGTTTATGTAAATGAAGGCTTATATTTAAGCATTAACTTTTAGGCACGAGAGAGAGAGAGGTTAGAAGTTAGATGATAGAAGTTAATGATTAATGATTAGTGATTAACGTAAAGTGGTTGAAAGCTAGTCGGGAGTAGATCGACGATTAATTGTTTAATATTCAAGATTGTTAATTGACAATTTAGTCAATAAGTTATAACTAAATAAAATAACAACTAGAGGTCGAATAGCTGAGAAAGGAATTACGGTAATTCAGACCGTAAGTTATCAGAGTTCTAAGCGCGTAAGTCAATTGAACCATTATAAATTATTAAGTATCCTTTCTGCCGAGTTGTTGCTCCTATACTTAATAGAAGTATGCATTTCCTACCCAGGGTTGTTGTTGTTCCCCTCAGGGGGCTCACCTTCTTTAGGTGGGTACGGGTGTCACAATCCCGAGGTACCCTCTAGTGATCTTTTCCTTTTCCCAAGGGGTTTACTATCTTTGGTAAACACGGGTGTCCCAACTCGGGGTACCCCAGTGATCCTTCTCTATTTTCAACCCTCCATCTTGTCATCCAATTTCTCCTTTTCTCCTTTTCTTTTCCCGTCCAGACCACAGACCTATGAATGTTTGGCGCAGTATAGCCACAAAACTGGTTCTTGCGCCATAAAACACCAAACTCAACTCAACCCAGGGTTGTTGAAATTTAGTGAAGGAATAATAAAATATAATTGTTCTGACTATAGCTGATCTTTATTCTAACTCTCAAACACCAATGAACAGGCGACCCGTTCATTACAAGGTGATGTTCCCACAGGTTTCTGTGGAAATCGGATATAATTTTTGTGCTTCACAGTTGGGAATCATTATCAACTTATTTGGGAAGTGAGTATTAGAGAGCCAGCACCTTGTGTGTTTTGTGATTCAGATGAATAAAAACTTCATTACATAGGACCGAGAAGTAAAGTTGATCTTCTGATACTCTGAGATGAGTCGTTTAAAAAAATAGTTAGTAGATAATTTGTGTTTAATGATTTCTTTTTGACGAGTGACCACCTCTTTCTCTTAACTTCCGCACTAATGGAAAGACATTGAGCCACGACAGTTTTAACGTGCATAGGTCTCTATACTCGGAGGGCTTAGGACTCGAACCCGTGAATTGACAACTCCAGCCATGAGTTCGTGACTATGACCACTAGGTTACCACGGCCATATTAAGGTATATCTTAATTCCACCACAGACAACCGTTCAGAAGATTTAAGGTATATTTTATATTAAATTCAGCTGAGCTTCAAGTGGTCTCAAGTGAAATTTAGGGGGGTGGATAAATGAGTGAATATTAACATCGCACTGTTTAGCTACACGAGGGATTTTGGCGACGGACCTCGTAATTTTGAATCATGGTCAAGTGATGAGGACAACACCTGAGCTAGAGCCTCCCTCTCTTAATTTTCACACCAACGAGAGGACATTTGAGCTTCGACAGATTTAACATGTATAGCTCCCCTACACGGCGGGTCTTAAGCGGTATTAGGATCGAACTCATGACACACCGGTCACGACTCCGTTACCTTGACCACTGGGCTACCTCGGCCGCTAGGGAGGGGGCGGGGGAGCGAAGTCATTAGAGAGCCTTAGGGTTAACTTTATCATTAGACCATCATTCAGAATTTAGTCCATAATCAACACAGTCACCGTAAACTTCTAAAATTAAATTAAGTTTAACCAAACAAAATATTGTGTGTTATGCGCTTTTACAGAAGAATCTCACTCTCTCTCTCTTTCTCTTTTTTTTACACTTTGCATTTTACATCAGTTTGGTAATATTTTATTAAATCTTTTTCAGATTAATTTAATTTTAAATGAAAAAAAGTAATAAAAAAGGCTATTTCTCATTTTTTAACTTATTTCCCCACCCCTTCCCTGAATGCTTTTATTCTAATATAAATTTATAGAAATAGAATTGTGAAGAAATGGGTTTATATAAGGATGAATTTTTTTCCCCTCTGAAATATTTCACACCGTTATTTCGTCTCTTTCGACTCTTGAGTTTATCTGAAAGTAGAAACGGGCTTTGAAGCGATCACTCAAAAATCTGAAGGACATTCAAGAGAGCAGATAACGTTAAATGAAAAAAAAGAGTCTAAAATTACAATTTAATTCTTTCACATACACGTGGGAATATTTTCTCTACTTCAAAATAAGGAATATTATTAATTATTTTGTTTCTTATGATAGAGTATGTATTGATTAAAATAAAAATAAGTTCTTGTCGCAATTAAGTACAAATGGCCAGATAGTATATCTAGTATACCGTAACAGAAATACAAACATTTCCGAGAAAAAGCCACTTCGCGGTACTCAGTGGTTATGGTTGTGAACTCATGGCCGGCTTGTCGAATTCGACCCCTAGTGCCACAGAAAATCTGCTGTGTAGAGGGACTGAACTGAACTCAGTGGCGCAACAGCTCATGAGTGCCAAGGCCTACTGTGCCTATCTCAGTTTGCGTGACCTTATGCGCTGGGGTGCATGTGCAGATGTTTCGGTAAAGTGGTCAGTCTGACGTGAAATCCCCAGCGTTCAGTTCCCAAGCAAGCTTGGTCAAACCACTGAAAAGATGAAAGGCTGAGTCGACATTGTCCAGCTTGGGATTTGAACGCCAGACCTGTGGCGTGGGAGTGCGATACACTTACCAGTCAGCCACTGAGCGAAGGGACTGATGCACGTTAAATATGTCGTGGTTCATTGACCTACCGTTGGTGAGGTGTGGTAGTTTGGAGAGAGGGCACCAATTTAGGTGTCATCCTTGTCACTTGACCAAGCTTCAAAAACACCAATACCTCCTCGTACTCACTCCCAAATTGAAGTTGCGTTTCATCTTCGCTTCTATCTGTATTTGGGGCTGCGGTAGCCCAGTGGCCAAGGTATCGGATCATGGCAGGCATGTTATGAGTCCGAGCCCAGTACCATTAAAGACCCACCGTGTAGGGGAGCGATGCACGTTAAATCTGTCGAGAGCTCAAACGTCCTCCCGTTGGTGTGGTATGGTAGTTAGGAGAGGGGGTGCCAGCTCAGGTGTCATCCTCGTTACTTGACCATGGTTCAAAATGACGAGGTCCTTCGACAAAAGCCCTCGTGTAGCTGAACAATGCGACGTTAATATTTCCTCCCTCACTCATCGCAATAATTGTTAAAAAATTCTAAAATACCTCTGTTTTTCTTTAAAATTTTTTTAAAATTTTTTTACCATAAGAAAGCTTAATTGCAAACAATTCCTTACCTTTGTAGCAGCCCTTTATATAAAAATTTGGCCGCGGTAGCCGAGTGGTATAGGTATCGGATCGTAGCTTGCCTTGTCACGAGTTCGAGTCCAGTACCACTAAAGATCCGCCGTGTAGGGCAGCGATGCACGTTAAATCTGTCGAGAGCTCAAACGTCCTCCCGTTGGTGTGGTGTGGTAGTTAGGAGAGGGTGGTGCCAGATCAGAGGTGTCATCCACGTCATTTGACTATGGTTCAAAATTACGTGATCCGTCGATAAAAGCCCTCGTGTAGCTGAACAGTGCGACGTTAATATTCAATCAATCAATTTATATAAAAATTTATTTTATTTTTCCATTCATCTATACACGAGAGAAAATCTTTCCTGCATAGGCAGCTTTTAAAAATTCTGAAAAATAAATTTTTGATCTACCCTAGTGATCATTAACAAGAAATGAAACCTAACATTATCATTTTTTCAATTTTTACTATTAGTTCACTCTCTCCCTGTATATATATTTTCTTCAAATTTTTAATCGTTAAATTATAAATACTTTTTATTCATCCATTCAAGTTTAAATACATTTCTTTAAAACTTGTAGTGGATGACACTTGATGTTAATACATTTTTTCAAATATTTTTTTTAATTCATTAATTAAATTAAAAAATAAATAAATAGTAACAAAAATAATAGTCTAACAACATATATAGAAAGGAAAACCGCTTGTTGTGTCCCTGTAGCGCAATGGATAGTGCATTGGACCTCTATTCGAAAGGTCGTGGGTTCGACTCCCACCTGGGATGACCTAATTTCTGTGTGAGAATGTGATTTCTTTTTTACTATACTATTTTATTAGAAGAATTAAATTTAATTAATGAATAAATAGTAACAAACAAAAGATATAGTCCAACACCCTATATAGATAGGGAAATGGAAAATTGCAAGGAAAATCACTTTCAATTTTGCCACTTAAGGCATCCGACTACGTTCGGAGCCGTGATTTTAAAAAAGCGCGTAAATGGATAATTTTCATGATATTTAGTGTCACTTAGATTAGAATACATGTATAAAATTGCTTTAAGGATATTTTTTGACACAAAAAAAATATTCAAATACAATATTTCGGCAAAAAATTAAGTTAGAATAACCTTTTTTCAAAATGTTGTCTTTTCGTGAAAAATATTTCTGTTATAATAATATTTTGCCTGTATATAGCTCAGACCACTATACAGAGGCTCAACTATGATTTTTGAAAAATTCACATTATTTTCAGAATTACAACCCATTGAAATAATTTTCAGCG
>BMAV01005210.1:200188-212526 GCA_019973955.1 Trichonephila inaurata madagascariensis
CCTCCCTGCAAAGTCAGGTTTTTTGTCCCAAGCGGGATCTTCCAAGGGAGATCAATTGTGTATATATTTTTAAAATTTTAGTTATCTTGCATATTCAGTGGCGTAGCGGAGAATTTTAGGCTCCCCCCTTCCCTGCAAAGTCAGGTTTTCGGCCCTAAGCCGGATTTTACAAAGGAGTGAGTGAGTGAGTGAGTTGTTATTAACGTCGTTCTGTTCAGTTACTCGAGGGCTTTTTGGGGACGGACCTCGTAATTTTTAGCCATGGTCACTACACCTGAGTTGACACTCCCCTCTCCTAACCACGACACCACACCAATGGAAGGACGTTTGAGCTCTCGACAGATTTAACGTGCATCGCTTTCCCACACGGCGGGTCTTCAGGGGTACTAGGCTCGAGCTCATGACACGCCAGCTACGAGTTTAGTGTTGTTGAAGTTTGGAAAGGGGAATGATCACATCCTGGTCAGTCGACCTTGGTTTAGAATTACGAGGTGTGTTGCCAATAGCTCTCGTGTTACTTAAGAATGCTAAGTTAGAAAAACAGTTAAAATGCAATTTTTAATATTTTTTTTTACAAAGATCAGTTCTTGGAAAGTACCATTCCTTGCGGTTTGCCTAAAGTATCGACCCCCTATACGGCGGGTTTTCAGTGATACAAGGCTCGAACTCATGACACGCCGGCCACGAGGTTATTACCTTTGACATTAGGCTACCACGACCTCTTCTTATAAGGAATCTCGAAACCATAACATGACATAAGCTTTGGGTCCCCAAGAATCCTGGCCGCCCCTCGCGATGCAGGTGTTGCGGGGGGTGTATTTTACGTCACTGTGTATATTAGTGCCAGTCTATATGAGAGGATTAGAATCGTATACTAGGGACCAAAGGTTATGATCCAGTTCGAGACTTTAAATTCCTTTATATCCATCGAACAAAACAACACACGAAAATATTAAGCATTTTTTATTTTTTATTTTACTATACTAGTATTTGAACTAGAAATTATTTTTAACGAAACTTACTTCACGAGTATTTCATGATACTATATGACTAAATTATTTTTGTGAAGCGATATATTATAGATATCTATATCCTAACATTCAGCTTTCAATTTGATTGAGAAATATTTTTATAGCTCTCATTCATTTAAAAAGAGAAGGACGAATTTATAAAATGGAAGTATATAATTATATTTCAAGTCCCTATGAAACCTTTCCTTACAGTTGTTGGCCACGGTAACCTAATGGTTATGGCCGCGGACTCGTGGTCAGCGTGTCGCTGATTCCAATCCTGGTGACAGACTTGAAGCGTAGAGAGGCGTTAAATATGTTTAGACTAAGAGTCATCCCGTTGGCGTGGTGTAGTAGTTTGGAGAGGGGTGCCAACTCAGGTGTCGTCCTCATCTCCTGACTAAGGTTCAAAATTAAGAGGTCCGTTGTTCATAACCCTGGTGTTGCTTTGTTGAGCGACGTTCATAAACTCTCGCCCTCTCACTCTACCACACAGTTAATTTCCAAAAAACATCTTTTAAAAGAACATCTTTTCAACAAAAGGAACATGCTTCCCGAATTTCAAGTCTGTAGGACTAATAGTTCTGGAGATCTCGTGATGAGTGAGGGAGTCACTTCTTTTTCTTCGTATGTATATAGATAGATAGATAATATGAGTGTTAATAATCAGCACTATACATAGAAAGTGTTATTGAAAGGGAAGAGTATAACATTTTATTTAATTGAACGAGCTTATAAGAAAGCGAAAATTAGATACAGAAATGGAGTGAATGAATGATAGTTATATTAACGTCACACTATACTGCGAAGCAAGGGCTATTGGCGACAGACCTCGAAAATTTGAGCTGTCAACCCCTCTTTAAACTACCTCATCAACATGCCAACGGGATGACTTTGAGCTTGACAGATTCAACATGCATCTTTCCCCTCTACTCGTCAAGCTCTCAGTGGCAACAGGACTCGAGACCAGTTCACCAGTTCGTGACCATAACTTCTTGGCTAACATGGCTAAAAGAAATGGGAACAGTATGGAAAAAAAAACTTTAAAGTAATTTATTTCGTTTTTTATTTCCTGTCATTTGTGAATAGAAATTTAAAATTCTAGGTTTTTTTCTTTTGCCAGATTTAGTTGAATCTAAGCCGCACATTTTTCCCAATGTTAAGGCTACTGAAAATCGGGTGCGGCTTAGAATCAAAGGGGAAAAAGTTTCGTTCGATGGTATTGGTTGGAAGGTTCATGAATGTATTTAAATGTTTATAAAATTGGTAAAATAAATAATGTTTTTTGACTTCTTATTAGCTTTCATTTTAAATTAATTTTAATTTTGAAAAATAGACTATCGATAAGCCATTTTACACTATTTTACCTTTTTCATAAGACCTTGTTGAGAATTTGGGATGCGGCTTACAAGGGGAGGGCACGACTAAGGAAATTTATTTGGACTTGGTGTAATAGTAGTACTCCTTTAGAGTATTCAACCTTCAATGTAATTCCACCGAATGGCCAGTCAATTCGTTGAAAATAGCCTTTGTGAAACTCCTGCTAACCTTCAATATAATTAAGTTTCAATTACCTTCAGCGACGCAGTAGCATAGTTAGTAGCACACCTGCTTTCTCTGCGGACAGATAGGGTTCGAATCACGCGATTAACTTTTCTTTTCCAATTCATTTAATTATATTTTAAAATTAAATAATTTTATTTATGAAAGGTTTATTAAATATTAAACGATATTTTATGTAGTTATATATTGTATTTTATAAAGTAAAAAAAATTACTGCAATTATATGAATATTTGTATTATATTTTATAAATATATTTTTATATTTTTAAAATATATAAATATATTTATATATTTTAATATTTATATAATAAAATATATTATAATAAATATTTAAAGGTATTTCATATGAAAATTAGTTACAAATAATTTTATAATGTGAAATACGATATATTATAAATAAAATATTATATATAATATAAAATATATTATTATTATTAAATTAATTATTTTACAATTAATATAATAAAAATATATGTCTCTTTCATATATTATTAATTTAGTTATTTTATAATTATATAAAATATTTAATAAGTCCTTTTTAAATAAATTCATTTAATTAAAAAAAATAATTAAATGAATTGGGAAAAAGGCTGATCGCGTGATTCGAACCCCATCTGTCCACATAAAAAGCAGGCGTGCTACCAACAATTCTAATTCGGTGCTGGAAGTAGTCAAAACTTAATTGCATAAAAGGTTAGCATGAACTTCCAAGGATATTTTCTCCGAATTGACTGGCCATTCTGCGGAATCATTTTTTGAGGGTTAAATGCCCTATAGGAGTACTACTATTACACCAAGTCTCTCTCCCCAAATGAATTTCCTAGTCGCGTCCTCCCCTTGTTAGATTAGAATAAATACGGTATTTTACTTTTTACTTTCATTTTTCCTGTTTCACGTTTTATTTTATTACTTTATAGCATAAAAGTATTTTAAGTATAGTCAACAAAGTATCTACTTTACAATTAACAACAATGCAGTGTTGTGTCTAGTATTTTATTGTTTAATCTCTCTCATAAAATATCTGTTTTCGTACTGTACCGAAGTTCACAATTACGATGTACGTCACCAATAGCCCTAGTATAGCTTCAATGTGCGACGTTCATAAAAACTGAATCATTCCCATAAAGATCTTAATGATTACCAGATGTACTGAATTTCCTGAGCAAATACATAAAAACCTGTAGCATCACTGCACTTTAATTTCGGTATTGCCTTAAGAAGAAAAAAAAAATGTACAATATTAATATTTGTAGAGCATTTTGTAATAAACTATCGAAACCTGCGTCGTATTCTATGAGATATCTGAATGCATTCCCGCACACTTTTCAGAAGCATGTTTCAAGACAGCAGACAGCATTATTGTTATTACTTTTATAAATGCATACTTTAAGAGATTTATTACTTTTCGTAAACGCAGTCAGGAAACGTGCGTCTGAAAATGTGTACAAACTAACTTACGTCATAATACATTTTGTTATAACTTTAAAAGGTGTTTTGGATTGATTCATACTTTTCGTTTATAAATTTTAAAATTCGTTTTATAAATTCATGAATATATATACATATATATGAATACATACATATATATATGAATACATACATACATACATACATATATATATATATGTGTGTGTGTGTGTGTGTGTGTTGTGCGTGTGTGTAGCGTAGTCGACACCTATTTATGTTGGTTACTTGTATTTAGATTTGCCTTTGGTTATTTGTGTTGGTTGTTTATTAATAAACAGAACTTATGGATTGGTTTTAATGGTCTCACAGGCACTTGAAATTCAATATCATTTAGAATAATTTGCAGTAATGGACGCACACACACATATAGCAGAAGCAACAAGCATCAGCGGCATTTCACAGGACGAACACAAAGAGGAGATGAACACAAAAGATTTTCGCTTTTTTTTATGTGAAAATCGCGTAATCCTTTCTAACAGGAAAGATGATTGTTTAGAACGGGCGGGACAAAGTATTCTGATGCAATGATACTATTCTATTATGATTAAGATTAATGCGTTAGTCCCCTGAACCTAAGAATTAAAATTTATTTAAAAAAGATTATTTAAAAGGAGTTAATTAAAAGGATACTAGAGGGAATTATTACACACACACACGCATGTATATATATATATAATTAATATACTATAGAGATATGAATTCTCAATAGACACTAAAACTGAACAAAAGGACCGAAATTGACCAGACATAAGAATTTAGAAAAGATTTATTAGAAATTATAAAATAATAGAATTTAATATATATATATATATATATATATATGGACGCTGCAGCATTATAAATATTGCTGACTCTTTGGACAGCTCTTATATATAAAATTATATAAAAGTGGGGTTGAACATGTTTTGTGGCCAGCCAATCTTCCTCCTTTATGTTATTAATACTGAGCAAAATCCTATTGAAAATAAGGATAGAATATCTCAATCCATTACAAGAAAAAGGTAACTTACCTAAAAATTGCATTCGAAAATGCATAGCCGGCGCTAAATCTGAGTAAGATAAACAAATTTTTTTTTTTTATAGACAGATTCTTACCACAAATACAAAATCACAACATCTATTTGGCTCACTAGTCGCTCTTATAAAAATTATGAAAAAAATATATATATATATATATATATATATATATATATGTCAGAACATTATTTTTATGCTCATATTTATATATTAGTGCGATTTTAAATGCAGATACAAAACCCGGAAATATTTTATTTTACACAAATTAGTGAGCTACTTGTGAGCATTCTGCACGTTTATTTTTATATATTATTGTGTGCAGGAGTTTCTTCATATTAAATCGAAAATACTTTAGAGCTTTATATAATCGCCTTCTTTCTGTATGTCTTACTCTTTTCGAGATAGGTATATTAGCCCTGCTGTGTTTAAATCCAAAGAGAGAGCTGTAACTAATCTCACTTAATAGCGTGTAGCTATTTAAATGTACCCGGAAATTGAATTTAAGATAATAGCTATCACGTTTTTAAGTTGAAATGATTGGTGGGGACAGAAGTGGTCAGTTCCTGGCTCTTGTTACTTGTATTCTGTAGTAGGCACCCTATAAATACAGAGAAATATGAAACTAAAACTAACTTGCAAAATAAATTGGAAAAAAAAATTTTTTTTTATCGTATCACACACTTCTTATTTGTATTTCTTTATTCTGAAATTTTTTTTTTAAAAAAAATGTTTTACACAAAAGCAATTATAAAATTAAAAGTTTTTTACTTAAAATTTTTGTTTGTCTACTAACACAAGTTAACTAAAAAAATATATGACTATTTTTCCAGATCTTTTTAATTGTTTTGAATGAAGCAATTCGAAACTAGTGTATTACTGTAATGAGTTTTGATATTAAATCAAATAAAATATTCCAAAGATATTTGAAAGTGTTACTTTGTACTTAAGGATTTGTGAGATATTATTCAAATCTATATTATAATTCTAATGTTATATTAAAATTTAGTAAATGACTTTTTTTGAAATTTTGTAAAATGTATGTCACTAAGAAGAGATAACAATGAATGTAAATAAAAAGGAGACAATTTTTTATGTACCAAAACAAAAGTTTCATGAACGTAAAGTAAAACTTTATTTTTACTTGCTGTTTTAATTTGATAAGCTAAACTTTTGAGTAATTTGAAATCAAATTTATTGAGTGCAAATGAAGTAAAATATTTCAAAAATTAAATCTAATTCTGAATAATTGATGAAACAAATGAATACAAATGAAAAATTAAATTAAATTTCAAGCTAGGCATTTAAATACTTAAAATTACGAGCAAGAAATTACCTAATTTATTCTAATATGAATAAAACGGTCTGACGCCTTTCTCCATCATTTTATTTGTTTACATTTCTAGGATGTGATAGAATGCTAAACATATTAGTGCTATAAATAAATTTTCTGAAAGGCGATATAACGCTGTAAAAGTAAAGCAATCAAAAAACATCTTTAATTTTTTTTCTCTTTCTGTGCGTGTGTTGTACAATCAACACAATTTTTTTCTTCATTTCGACAAGAAATTTTCTTTAAGGTGTGACTGACTTGGTTCGAAACCTTGATACTGAATACTTGAACCTTGAATGCAATTTTTTTTACTATTTAGATGCAAAGGAAGAAAGAATAACGTATTTTCTCTCAAAACATTCTCCTTCTATGAAAAATGCTTCTATAATAATTTTGCCCTTATATATAGCTAAGACTTCTGTAGGGAGTCTGAACCAGGAATTTTGAAGCATTCACGTTATTTTCAGAGTATCTATTAATTGAAATAATAACAGATGTTTTTTGTTAAAATGTCTCATCTCTGATATATTAAAATATGAATATAAATCCACTTCTAAATTATATATATTTCAAAAATCGGTAAAATCCTAGGAGAGCCCACACCCTTGGCGACAAACCGAAAAAAAGCGCCAAACCAGAACGAGATGGCGCCAAGCGAAACCGACAATGGCGGCAAGTAAATACAGAGAGATAAGGTGGATGCGTAATGAAAATATATGTAAACAATACAGAAATTAAGCATTTAAGATAAAAAAAATTAAAAAACAGCACTTACTTTCTTACTGCTGATCTTTTCCGAGTGGAGGGTACAGCATAACAACAGATTTTTAAAAAGTCGAAGGTGAGTGATCGCTAAGTGAATGATCGTGTGATCGCCGCCATTTTTATTCTACGAGGTAATGGTCGAACATACCTTCGGCGTGGCTGGTGCAATTTCGAAGAAAGCATTTTATTTTCGACCATGTTACATCATGCCGATCGTTACATTTAGGACATTCATAATTCTAAGCACAATCAGTCCTTCCTTAATACACTATTCAATCAATTCTTTCTAACCTTTCGCATTCAACAAAGTAAAAAATTCTAAGATATATTCCTTCACACACGCAACCATTCCAGCCTGGTTAATCAAAACAAAATGAAATTCGAAATGCCCGCCGATAAAATACAAAATTTCCAGAAACAGTTAGGTTTACCATATCTAGTGTATCAAAGTAGGGTTACCAAGATGGCACAATTATCGCCAACCCAAAATAATTCGCGCCAAGGGTGTGGGCTCTCCTAGGACTGAACCCAAAAAAATCTTAGTCCAACACCGGTATATAAGTGCTATAGCAATGATCCTCAAGCTGCGGCCCACTGATTTTTTCTGAGTGGCCCGGTCAGGGCCCATTGGACTAAGAAATTCAATTACTGGAGAATAATTTATTAAAAATTTAACGGGGAAATATCAATCAAGCAATCAAATATATCAATTTTGCTATCAATTTGTTTTTGTTTTGCAAGAGGCTTGGTCATAGATGAAATGAAATATAAATTATCTCATAACTCAGTAAAAGAAGGATAAAAAAATAATTTTTTTTATGTGTATGTTTGATCGAAAAGTTAATTATTAAAAAAAAAGCTAATATAATGAGTTTTAATATTTTTATCAATTTTGCTTTGTCCAATGTTGCTTTGGCCTTATAGTGTGTTTGTTCCAAATCCGCATGTTGCGGCCAGTGAAATGTCTGTCATGTGCATGCGGCCCGCTTGAAATACCTGTCATGTGTCTGCGGCCTGCGTGAAATACCTGTCACGCGTGTATGCGGCTCGGCGGAAAAAAAAAGGTTGAGTACCCCTGTCCTATAGTTATATATATATAGGCAAAATATTATATTTATAGAAGCATTTTTAATAAAAGGAGAATGTTTTGAAAATTAATCATTCTTTCCTCATTATTATCAGAAAAGTTGCATTTAAATAACTTTTTTCTTGTAATAATACTCTTAAAATAATTTTATATTTATATTCTAAATCAGGTGACACATAATATTTAAAAATTATTCATTTTTTTACGCTTTTTCAAAACCAAGGTTCCGAACGTAATCTTAGTCAATTTTCTATAGGAAATCATGGAACAAAAATTTTCCCTATATTTTCTTTTAATCCTCAGTCCATTTTTCACTGCATTCAAAGTACTTCACAATTCGAACATTTTATATAACAACTTTCATTAAATAACAGGAAGAAGTGAAACTAATAATTCATCACTGGATTTATTATTCATTTAAAGTTATATTTTTCCCTTGAAAAATGAACATAAAGAAAAAATTCTCTTCCAAAAGAGAGAGAGAGAGAGAAAAAAGATATTTTGTATTACACTGGGATCCTATAAACATCCAAAGTCATCACGATCCACCTGCATGCGCATTGGTTGATATAGACACGTGCCATTTTTGAGAAACGTGAGCGGATTCAGTAAGGAAAAAAAACAATGGGAAAAAAGCGTTACTTTGAGGATCTAGAGCGCGTATTAAAAACAGCTGTCACTACACCTCGCAGTTCATCTCGAACGCTACCATATAATGCGATTGTTATGACTAATAGAGATTAAAGCAGCTGCCCCTGAATTTTAGATCAATGCGATTTAAGGCCAGGTTAATCAATTCTTTGACGTCATGTTTTTAGTTTCGTTTTGCTTTTGTTTAAGATATAAAAATTATTTTTCAGGGAAGGAAGGTACTGAGAAAATATAAATGTTAATGTACCATAACTATGACGTCTGTGAAAAGAGGCAGTTACCGATTTTTATGTGCATATATATATGAAAAAAATTTAATGCTTTCGTATTACGCCCCAAAATTTTGTATTGTTTAATCGATAAATGGATTTTTTATTACAATATTGCTCTCTCACAGAGCAGGAATTCGATAGAACGATGAAAAAAAGAACCACACAATTTTACAGTTTACTTTTCGTTTAACAGGTTTCAATTAATACTAGGTGAACTGTAGAAAGATAATTTGTGTAGTAGAGTTTAACTTTCAAAATAGGTTAGATGAGCGTTAGAGGGGGCGTGATAAACCCTATGTGGAGGGCGAGCATATCAAAAAGTAGAAAATAAAAGATTATTTTTAAAAATTATTAATTTACTGAAATGAAGCAAAACACAAAATACATTCTGACATAATATATATATATATATATATATATATATATAAAACAAAATACACATTTACAATAATATAATTTACTTATAAATGTATCAGAATTGCTCAGTGTATTGATAGTTAATTTATCATTAATAAGTTAAGAACAAGTTAATTAATTACTAGTACCCATAGGCTTGTTATATACAAAGTTAAATACAAAATTTAATACTCATCTTGATAATTTATACGGTTTATAATTAAAGTCGTATATAGTAGCTTTAGCGCGCGTCAAAGTTCATTATTTGAATTCAATACATTGTTATTGTACGAAGGAGGGTGCGATGAAAATTATGATCGAAAACTGGGTCGCAATTGGTGAAAGTTTGAGAAGCACTGGGTTAGATGGAAAATGACTTGTCCCTTATTTTGACTTCACGACTCTATAAAAAGCAAGATTTGTGTGTATGTGTTGTTGAAAGAAACAAACTATAAACCTTTTAATTTTACACTTCAAAAGTAAAAACAATACTTCAGTAGTGTATTTTTAAATTTTAACTAGAATACTTTTTTCATTATCTTAAAACAGTAGAATATTTTTAAAAATTTTTAAACCAGTAGAATGTTTTAAAAAATTTAAACCCGTAGAATAAATTTTAAGAACACGATGTGATAAATTAGTTAATATGTTATAATCCTTTAAAAGATTATGTGTATCGTAGTATATATATATACTATACATGTGATATAACATAGTACATTCAAACTCTTAGTGTTCACGTTTCCAATGCATAGTATTTATAGACCAATGCTTGCCATCTTAAGCCTGCTACATTGTAATCAGAGTTTTATAACTTCTGCATTTATAACCAAAATTTATTATTCTTTAATGTCAATTAATGCTTTTGAAATTGCTGATTTTATCTCTAACAATCTTTCAGGTATTTTCAACAAATTATTCCAGCATGTTTTGTTGTGTAAAGCAATCTTTTCATCGCCATTATTCCTGTACTGACATTATTTTTTAAAGTATTATTATTGCGAGCTGATTTTGTGCATCACGTTACTCTTTACCTTATCTCTTTTTTATAATTTCTTTTATATTAATCATAGAATTTGTTTTTTTCATAGGCAATATGAATCTAATGCTATACCATTTTAAAATTTAAAATCGAGTGCTTTGTCTAAATCAATAAACTCCTCATTTTCAGAAACACAGATTGATTCAAAAATAACTGCGACTAATTTTAAAACCATATCATTATTTTTAGTAAATTTTAATCTCTTTATTGCCAATTTTATTTTAAAAATGAGATGTTCAAATTACCAATCTAATTATTTTTATTAATGGGAGTAAATTGTGACTCCGAAATTAGATCCTCAAACCCGAAACGAAATTTTTTAGCTTTTGAAGGATGGTTGTTCAAATTCTATTATAAATAAAACATTTAAAAAAATCAGAAAAGGCATTTTTCTTATGGATTAGTTAGTATCTAAACTTCGAAAAGAAATAAAATTTGGCAGGAAATCAAGAGCTTCAGAAACAAAATGTGGAAGAAAGCAAGTCCTTGCTGAAAAAGAAAACATATTTTTTTCCTGAAGAAAAACCACCAATTTTTAACTTTTCAAACATTAAAGAATTTATCTTCATTGAAATGAACGTTTATGTTTAAATATTTCCTGTTTTTAAGAAATGTACACTCATCAAGCATGAAACAACAGTGTAGTCCTGCGTTTGAATTTGATGAAATTTCATTTATAACTTGAAATTTTTTTAATCGAATCATTTTGTTTATAGATACGTTTCATGACATCACTTGCAGGGTTTTGGATTTACTCCCCTTTTTCTCCTTTTAATTCCGAGAATATAAAAATTTGAAGATTTCCCGAGGAAAATAACCGAGTGCTCACTATACAGAGATCAACAATTTAGATAAATTAATTTATCTTACCCAAATTATCTTTAAGATAATTCATTAAGTATCATCGTAAAGGAATTAATTGATATAGAAATATAATACTTAATGTATTATCTTTCTACAACTTTCAATACTACTTTCAATAGTGCTTCTCAAACTTTCAATATTTACGACCCAATTTTCATCGCCCCCCTACAATAATAATGTATTGAATGCAATAAAAATTGACGCTAAAGCTACAATATGAATTTAATTATAAATGCTCTTTTATTAATACAATGCTCTTAGGTTTCGAAATCATTCATTCGAGATATTATCCGAGACTTTTGAAAAAATAGTATACTTCTAAAACTAAAACTCTCTTAGTTCATAAGGAATGTCATACCTTTTAAATAAACAGAATATTTCGGTATATGTAGAAGTCTAATTTTTTTCTCTATGCTCATCTTTTTTGTTATTCTGAAAGCTATCGTTTTTATAACAGGGGTATATAATGCGCATTCTTAAATTTCGATCTTATTTTTTGCTTTCTAAGTGCTCGTTATACACCGGATTTCACGGTAGATTATTTCACAGTGTAAATGTGTACTTAATTTTTATTATATCACAAAATATTTTGTTTTTTTTTATCCTTTCAGTAAATTAATACTTATTTTAAATCTTTTATTTTTGACTTTTCAATAAACCCGCGTCCCCCTTATAGGGATATAACGCCCTCTAGAGCAGCGGTCGCCAAACTCTTTTGACCTCATGGACCAGTAAATTCATAATTTAAACCCTACGGACCACTAATAGGATTTTTTAAGTGTTAAATTATTGTTATGAATCGAATTATGTTTCAATGCATCTTAAAACATAACTTAACATGATGAGTAAGTATGTTCAACACATTTTTCTGGGG
>BMAV01005210.1:213706-276625 GCA_019973955.1 Trichonephila inaurata madagascariensis
GGACGTTTCAGCTCTAGACAGATTTAACGTGCATCGCTGCCCTAAACGGCGGGTCTTTAGTGGTACTGGTTTCGAACTCGTGACAAGGCAAGCCACGGTCCGATACCTATACCACTCGGCTACTGCGGCCACAAAAATGACAGCGATGGATATTTATTTAATTTTAGAACTTTTTTCAAGTCAATGTTAGTAGTTTTGCTTACATAGAATCGGAATCACGGAAAAATGTGGTTTTATTTTCTGTTAGACATGCGCTAACCATTTTAATTAACTATTTGCGTGTTTTGAATGGAATTTTTATTTCAAAATAGGAGAAAATGTCACATAAACCTTTCAAAATCAGTGTCAAAATCCGAGTTTTCTAATAGTTTGTAAAATTAATATTTTCTCACTGGGATGTCTCTCTCTCTCTCTCTCTCTCTGTGTGTGTGTGTGTGTGTGAACCTATTATTTGAAATTAGCCGTATTCGAATTCTCTTACCGCTCATTTTCTCTAACCAAAGAAAAAAAAAGAGGCGTAGAAAGGACTAACATAAATAATGTACAAGAAAAAAAATGAATGAAAAAAGTATGCTACCTTCAGATAGGGTTACCAGAAATAAAAACTATCATCATTGTGGCGCGTCTGGCGTTTCAATTTTCAGCAATTTTATTGGAAAATATTTGACCTGTTTTGCTCTCTCAGAAACATTTTCACACTCATGGCATGGAAACATGATAAAAAAAGTGCATGCATTTTTTAAAATCTTTTCGTAGAGCTCTGTTTTAGAGGAACATATCAAGAGCCTGTGCCTCGTTGTACTGTGGTTACGTATAATTAAAAGTCGAATTATTTAGATTTGGGGATATTATACTTTATCTCTTTCCCTCATATTTTGAGCTAATCTATAAATATAAATAGCTTAGTTACATATTTATGGTTGTAATTCTTGTAATGGCTTCTACAACTATCCACGCGTCGAGTCGGAATACGTATCTTATCAATGAGCAATCCACAGTTGATTAAGCAAACTTTGAGGGTTATGAAAAATGTTACCTGAAATCCTCATCTAGAAGCGAAGGAGACACAAAGATCTCACTCACTGTGGAGCAATTTTTAGCGGAGAGGAGAATTTCTGTGTTGGACCATCTGCCATATTCTCCATATCTTGCTCCATGCTACGTCAACTTGTTTCAAAAAGTAAAAAGGGACAAACATAGAGAAAGAAACAACATTGCTCATAAACTTTATATATATAAGGGCTGTAATTCTAAAAGTATATCATTTTTTCTAAAACTTGGAATAATACGTCGAATAAATGACTTTAAAACATAAGAGTATTGCGCATGTTCATTTCAGATCTCTTCGTGAAAGGGGGATGCGTGTTATAGGGCGAATATACTGAAAAATTAAAAATTGTAGCTTGAAAGTATAGGTACGCGTTATACGTCGGATTTTACGACACATAAAATTTCTTTATCAAACTAGACGATGCCCGATATATATCTCACTAACTGAAGTACCCGTTCTTCACACGGGTATTTTTAAAAAACAACAAAAATATTACTCTTGATATAATAGTTGAGTTGCACAGAGAGTACGTGGCCGTGGTAGCCTAGTGGTCAAGGTATCGGATCGTGGCTGGCTTGTCACGAGTTCGAGCCCAGTACCACTAAAGACCCACCGTGTAGGGGAGCGATGCACGTTAAATCTGTCGAGAGCTCAAACGCCCTCCCGTGGGTGTGGTGTGGTAGTTAGCAGAGGGGGTGCCAGCTCAGGTGTCGTGCTTGTCACTCGACCATGGTTCAAAATGACGAGGTTCGTCGCCAAAAGCGCTCGTGTAGCTGAACAGTGTGACGTTAATATTCACTCACTCACTGTAACGCCTCTTAAAGCCCTCGGAACACCCTTTTGGGGTCGAGTTTTGCTAAATCCGTGAATCTCTACTGAAAGGAACATGCCCACACAATTTCAAGCCTATAAGTCTAATAGTTTCAAAAACGGGAATATATATCTATAATGCACCTTGGCGGTCGATTCAGGTAAAAACGGAAACCTTCTTCTTAGATAGAGGATACAGGGCTACCACACCATATAACTTCTTTGATCGTACCAAGCCCCGTTTCTGAATTTTAGTGGCACGCACCTTATACACTTTCTCTTATAATAAATATTGATTTCAAACGTGGGAAAAAAATGTTTATTTCTAGCTATAATAATATATATTTGCTAACTATAACAAATGAGGTAAAAATCATTTTAGAAATCACTCTCTCACGAGCATCAAATGAACTAAAGATAAGAGGAAAATAGATTGACAAAGGAAATAAGGATCAACAAAAAATAATCTGAAAGAAAAAAAAATCCGTTATCAGACGAAATATAAATAGAAACCTCTATTTTATTTCTTCCGAATCTTCATCCAAGCATTCGAGATCATCGAAGGTCAAACGCTTCTCGAGGGAAATTTGTCCCCCATTCACGTGAAAGGCTCATGGAAAAGTTTGGTGCAGAATATAGGGACTGAAAGTCAACGAGCTCGTGACGATATGATAGCAATTGTGTTCTTTGGGCTTTGTACTAAATTTGAAATCGACAAACAAAACTATTTTAGCATCTAACTGATGTATAACACGTGTATGCTGCATGATGAATATCTAAAATTCAAACAATAGTGCTTTGTACTTCTAATAATGCCGCTAGACATTTTTTAACTATCAGTACAAAAATCTCTCTTTTTTTTAAATATGGTTTGTGAAATAGCAAAATTTTTAAATAGATTTCCGTTGAATATTTCGATAGGAGGTGTATTTTTAAAGCATAATTATTTATGACATTAAACCACATGCGTTAAGTTTTACCATGTAGAGTATATGTAATACGATTATATTCGTAATTTATTGGAAAATAAGCAATGATAAAAAAATAATAAAAATATATAAAAAAAAAAAAAAAACTAAGCAATTTTTTCTTAACCAACACACACGTTAGATTTAAAATTTCATCCGTTATGTTCTTAGTTGATCTGTTTCACAAATAATTGTTTCTGGTATTTTTCAATAATTTTTGTTTGAGAAAAGAAATATTTTTATTAAAAGATAAAAAATATATATAAGTTATTTGCACATACGATTGATTAGAGTAATATTTTTTCAAAAGGGATCTAAATTTATACGCAAACACCGCTATTAATTCAAATGAAAAATAATACATAAGATTTATACTTCTTTTTCACAAGATTATGGTGCGTTCTATCATTGTGTTAATTTCAACAATCATTTATACTACGTTCTGTATATTCTCATTCTGATTAATTTTTAATACTATTTTCATTTAACACCTTAAACGGACAATTCTTTTCTTATTTTTTTCCCCAAAATGTTTAAAAAAAGGCACATTTTTTCATTGCATTTTACTAAGCATAATACTTAACAGAATGCGAAAATGGAAGAATTTTATTTTAATTTTCAATTTTAAAATGTTCACACAATTTTTTATTTTATCATTGTGGAACACAAATACCTATAAATATTTACCTTTTATAAGTACACTCTGCATGCTATGAACGCTTCATGTGTGTATCTTAGAAGAATATCTCTCATACTTACAAAAAAATTTCAAGTTCTTACCTCTCTTTCAAACGATTGGGAATTTTGCGTGTGTGTGCAAATATATATATATGCACGCACAATTTGAAGTATGGTGTAGTACTGTTGTTGTTGTTACTACTGCCACCTGATCGGCAAAGGTCAGATCAAGGCCCACGGAATTCATCATGGCAAAGGCCTAAGTGACACCTGTCGTTATCCGTAGCTTTGAGCACCATATAGGTGACAGAACGATTTGGCATGTTTCCACCCCAATTTAGAGGGACACTGGGGGTGATCAGGGGTCTCCTAACTCTCTTCCCCTTCCACCAACCTCACGAGAGGATTTGCGGCTCGACGGCTATTTAAAGTACGCCCATGCCGCGAAGGCACTATACATTTACAGACATCGATGCCTTCTCCAGGATTCGAACCCATGCCCAACGACACAGCAGTCAGCGTCGCTAAGCACTGTACTGGATGGGTGACTTGATGTAGTACTTCGTCTCACATTGCGATGGAAACAGGGGGCTGCGGTAGTCCAGCGGTCAAGGTATCAAATCATGGTAGGCATATCATTTCGATCCCAGTATCACTAAAGACCCACTGTGTAAGGGAGCGATGCACGTTAAATCTGTCGGGAGCTCAAACGTCCTCCCGTTGGTGTGGTGTGGTAGTTAAGAGAGGGGTGCCAGCTCAGGTGTCGTCCTCGTCACTTGACCATGGTTCAAAAATGACGAGGTCCGTCGCCAAAAGCCCTCGTGTAGCTGAACAGAGCGACGTTAATATTCTCACACTCACTCGCGATGGGAACAGTGATAATATCGGCTTTTTTGTATTATATTTCCATTTTTATATCTTCACGAGCAACAACAGCTTGCCTTCAATAAAAAATACAGCGCTTTCACCACAAAGAAAGTTCCTGCTGAGAAGTATTTCAGTACCATATGTTACTGCACATCTCTTAAAAAACACTATATCCAAAAATACTCTCAGAAAAAGAATTAAAAATATGTACAAATCAAAGATAGAAAGAAGAAAATATCAGTACCCGTACAGCGTACGAGCAGACTGGTCGTGACCAGTTTTCGGTAGCCCGTACGGTGTGCGGACAAACCAGTTAAGAGGTTAATAATACAATTCAAATTAAAAAGTGTGCATAACTTTTTTTAAAAAAAATTAAAATGTTGAAATATTTACATAAAATGCTATTTGTGTGAATTAGTATAATATCACATAGTTAAATAAATTTCTATGAGTTCCTCTGATTTAATAAAAAAAGTTAATTCTCTCTCTCTCTCTCTCACTAACATCAATAATCCATGATAATCATTTAAATTTTGTAACATTCTACAAATCCTAAGGTAGTAATGTTTCAACCCTTTCCGCGTATTTGTCGCTTTGTACATCCATCTCAATGATGTGTTCTGGGATTTAAAAAAAATATAAATAAATTTAAATTGGTTTAGCTCATCAATTGTTTTAATTTTCAACCCTCTACAAGTCCTGGAGTTGTGTACCAATGCTGCTTATTGCTTGTAATTTTGAATCAAAGTTGAATTCTGAGAATTTTTTTAGAAAAACATGTAACACAAATTTAGGAAAGGAGTTTCAGTTGTAATGAAAATTTTTACGCAAAAATTTAATACACGTTTGAAAAAAATAGGACTTACTTTGATAAAAAAAAATATTGGTTTAAATGTGTCCAAAATTTTTTTTAACAGTATTTAAATAGTGACGGGCCTATCCACGTTCTTTCAACTTATAAGCCTCTTGGGGAATTTTGAGTCTTGATGAAATTATTCTTTCATAAATCTTCTCCCGAAGAAGATGCGAGTATGTAAATTAAGACTTGTATATAAAGGTTAAACTTTCAAGATAGAAGGAGAGAGAGAGAGAGGTTAGACTGCTAACGGATAACAGTGATTGATTAAATGGGAATTGAGGCGTGAGTACTTCGTGGCTTATTTATGTAATATTTAAGTTGACGATTTGGTCAACTATAGATTAAATTAGATTAAATCGCTTGGAATTGAAAGGTGTACTGCCTGAACGTAAGTGTGATCCGATTAATTAAGACTTCTCGTTCCTCGTCTACCTCGCTTTTGCTTTCCATATTCAGTAGTTGGTGCATCTCTTAACTTGGTTAATAGAACTTGTGTTGTTGTTCATTATAATAAATAAATAGAAGTTATTTTTTTTGAATATGGCTAATTTTCCTTCCGACTCTACCACACTAATGGACGTCAAGAGGTGAGCATTACATCCAATAAAAAGTATTTTTTTCAAGGATTTTTTTAAATCTTTTCCTCGGTTTTATTATATATGTATATAATATTTAGTTAAGATTATTTTATAACAAATAAAACTGGTTAGTGATACTGATAATATTTTTAAAAATGTTTTATACATTAATAAAACAGTTCCATATAATTTTTTTTAAAAAGAAAAATACAAAGTTATTTTTTCCCTTACCTTATTGTACTTTTTTCAGCATCTTTGTTGCACTTTATTCCCAGGGTAAGCATTACGTCGATCACGATTGACCGGGTGGACCGCTAAGACATTTTGAGGTGACCGCCTGAAGATTTTAGTAGTTAGTAATTATATACGGAAATATTCAAGATTGGCTGACAATACGCAGACTAAGTCTTCTACTGACTATAACAACGAAAACTAACTTTAGATAAAAATGTTTTATTTCTTAATGTATTTTTTGAATTGTTTCTTAATATGTGTGCATCCACTTAATATAATTTTATTTGTGGCTATTATTATTATGTTTGCATCTTGCGCTTTGCTTTAAACGTGGTTATAAAAGTGTTGTTACAAAAGGTAAGTACATATTCCGTATTTATTACAGTTGAATCTGTTTTGCTCGGTAGATAGGGATAGCATGATAAATAAGTGCACAAAAAAAATATTCGAAAATTTCATGAATTCTAACATATAAGAAGCAAATTCGTCGAAATACTGCAAAAAAAAAAAAAAAAAAAAATTTTTTTGGGGTCGCACAAAATTGCATCGCACAAAAACAGGTTCTACTGCATTATAAGTTATCATAATAACCCCTTTTCCTTACCTCACCACACCTACGACATTGGTCAGTGAGGCACACAAGAATTTTTCAAGAAGGGTCGAAGGTCCATTATTCTCGTATCATACCCCAAAACGTAGCCAAACATATTTTTTTGATTTTGTCGATTGCCGGAAACAAAAAACAGAAAAAAATAAATTTCTGAATAAATAATTAACATTAATTAATGAAAAAATTCTAATAACAAATACTTAATTAAATTTTACGTACTATATAAATGGGATTATGATCAATCGGAAAAAAATCAAAGGCTCTGAGGGAGGGTCCGGACTCGTGGACCCCTCCCCCCTTGTGTGCTCTACTAACACTCGGTGGACCGCAACACCTTGAAAAAATTAGTAGTCCGTACCCTGGAAAAGTCTGCCCACCCCTGCTTTATTCGATGCAATTTTTTCTGTTATAAACGATTAAGGTATCCAACTACGTTCGCGGAACCGGGATTTTAAAAAAGCGCACAAATGGATAATCTTCATGATATTTAGTGTCAATTCGATTAGAATACATGTATAAAATTGTATTAAGGACATTTGTGTGTGGACAAAAAAAATTATTTAAGTACAATATTCAGGCAAAAAATTAACTTAGAATAATCTTTTTTCAAAATGTTCTCCTTTTTTATAAATTTTTTTTTCTAAAATAATATTTCGCGCGCCCTTATATAAAGTAAAGACTTCTCCAGAGAGTCTGAACTAGGAATTTTGAAAAATTCACATTATTTTCAGAATTACCACCCATTGAAATAGTTATCGACATTTTTTTCTTAGAATTGCTCCCCTCTGTTGTCGTAAAATATGGATAAACCCACTTCTAAGTTATATATTTCAAAAATTCTAGTCGAGCCTCTGTACAGGTAAAATATTATTATATAATAGAAGCATTTTTCACAAAAGGAGAATATTTTGAAAATGGGTCATTCTATGTTCATTTTTTGTCAAAATATTGTACTTAAGAAATTTTTTATTGTAATGCTATTCTTAAAATAATTTTATATACATTTTCTAATCTAAGTGACACTAAATATCATAAATATTATCCATTTATACGCTTTTGCAAACTCACGGTTCCGAACGTAGTCGGATACCTTAATGGAAACAATACGTAAATATTTTTGAATCAAACTTTCGTTATTTTTATGCTTAAATGCTGCATAAGATCTATTCAATGTTATTCCAGAAACAATTTCATATGCCATATACAGACTACTGTACAAACACCTTTAAAAATATAAAATGTTTTGAAAATATTATCCCAGATGATGACCTTTGATATTTGTATACTTATAATTAAATTCAGTAAATATAGCAAATGTAATAGCTAAAAGCAGACGTGGAAAATACACAGCCGTATTCTTTCAAATTCAGAAAAGGGAACTGATGTCTAAATTTAATATCTAAAGGAGAATTGAATTTAAGAATACCTCACTATACCATGCCACTCTTGAAAAGTATATATATATACATACTTTTAAGTCGGTGGATTTCCATGATGCAAAAAATAGACAGCGTCTATGTCGTATGATTATGCGGCATGTTTGGCTAGAGTGCTCATCGACAAAATTAAATTTGTAGTGCGGTTTCGCATTGTCGGAGCTCACCTTTCTTCCCTCTGGGGAGGAAACCAGGCGTCAAATTTACTTGCAGCATTTGGTATACCACCTATATGGTGCCACGCTAAAAAGAGATTTCAACTCTCGGGGAATGTACTAGGTCTGCAATGGTACAATCCCAATCTGCAGCCCCATTAGACATTTTTATACATCTGTTATAAAGGAGAAAAGCGACCCAACTCTCTCATTCAGTCACTCACTCATCACGAAATTTCCGAAATTATTAGACTTAAAGACTTTAAATTTGGCACGCACGTTTCTTTTTTTTGAGTAGAGACCCACTAAAAATAAGTACTGCGGAAATCGATTCTGAAGGGTTGTGGATTACGGAGCCGTGAAAAATACCGTAAAAAAAACTCTCGGGAATCGTAAAAAAACGTTTGCCACTCCAAAAAAAAAAGGAGATATTTGACAAATACATTTTAGTTCCCATGAAGACTGTCATGTAGGAGGATACTGACAAGGTCATTGGTAGCAAACAAAGTTTTCTCAGAATTAAAGATTTCGTGAGCCTTAGGTGACTCTGGGCCCCGTGCGTCCGCTCCCGAGTTAATTCTAGAAGATATTAATTGCTAAAAGTCATTTGTTTCTATGATGGAAAAATGTGTAGACTTTATTAAATGTTTCTAGTTTTGATACAATTTAGCTACTGACAATCCATTCCATTCGGATTTGATCCACAAGTGGGATTGATTTTTAATCAAAACTAACACAATGGCAGAAAAAAAAATTCCTTGTCCATTTCCTCAAATTTTTTTTCAAGAATTTAATACCTCCCTTCCCCCATTTCATTAATTATATAGCAATTTATCAGATCTGATCTACCGTATTACGAAAGTAACAAAATTGTCAGTATTAAAATTAGATATGTGATTTATTGTGTTTTATTATAAATTTTTAAGTATTTTAATGGTTCCATTATTTTTTTAGCAAAGCAAGTATCTTGTTTCCATGGAAACAATATGACTCGGCCCCCCCCCCTTATTACAACGTTTTAAACCAGGAATGGGCATTAAGTCGATCGTAATCGACCGGTAGTCCGCCAAGACGTTTTGAGGTGACCACCTTTACTAGGACTTAAGACATGCATACTAAAAAAAACCATTTATGAAACACCGATGCCAGCCAAACTGGAGAATAGACTTTTCACATTCGATGCGACTGTGTTTACTAAAGCAAATGATTCGATAAACGTGTTGATGACACATGGATTTTCATTGAAAGCGCACAATGGCGCTTAATACGTTCATTGCCGCTGTAGGGGGAAAAGGCAATCACTGTGATGCTATCGATATAAATGAATTTTTTCCTACACGCAGCCTGAAGGAGAGAATACATGTTAATGATCAACTCTTCCAGCGATAGCACGGGATTGGCTATTGAGACATCATCCAACACCCACGCTTCCATGGGATTGAGTTCTCGTATTGATGTCATGTCGGCAGCTCGGTTTCAGATTCATCTTGTGAAACCGCCCCCCTAAGGTGACCGTTTCTTTGATTATCCGCGTGAGCTAGAGGTGTAGGGTTTACAAAAAGAACAGACATTTTTAAATTCTTGATATGACTTTATTAAGAATGTAACTTAAACCTCTAACAATTTAGATAAAAATATTTATGAGAGAATCTACTATGAACAATCACACAATAATAGTTATACCGAATCGCGTAACTTGGACCACTATCAATATCTAACCCGTCTAATCTCACTTCTAATAATATTACAAGTCCTAATATCAAATAGTAAATCCTACCTTAATTTGATCGTAGCTTCAATACTATGAAGAGGCGTCTGGGTGCGCGGGCAATGGTATGCACCTTGACCTAATGGCTTAATGTTCAAGGTAACTTCTACTGGTTGTCAAAAAATTCACGCTTGTATCAATCTCTCACATAACATTCCCCAAATTGCCATACGACTTACTGAAACTTTTGTTATTTAAAAGCTATCTCATTTGCATTTCCGCTTCACGTTTTACTTCTTGGGTTTTGGTTGGAAAAGAGTTGCCATTAATCTTGGCCCCAAAAGAACCCAGAGGACATGTTAAAGAAAAGACGCGTGAGCCCGTCACAATCTGTTCAAGTATGTTCTCTGGTTTCTACATTTAATATTTTCACACTCCACGGTATCGTTGTAATCTGACATATTTTAAAAGAGGGTTACAATGTCGAAAACAAGTGTTGAGAAAAGTAAGCATACAATTTTAATACAGAATATCACTGGGTAGACCGCAACACCTTAAAAACTTTAGAAGTAGCCCGTAACCCGGAAAAGTCCGCCCACCCCTGTTTTAGACTAACAATTTCTATACTAATGATTATAATCAATAGTTTACATATAATTGATACGATTAATTGAATTAAAGCCGTATTAGAGTTATTATCTGAAGGAAAAACTTGAAACAAGATCAGAGTAAGTTTACATTGTGAGTATTGTATTTGTTTACAGAAGAGGAAATTAAAGCTGTTTGAGAATGATTTTGCAAGGACAGTTTGCTCTTTGGGAAAAAAACTTCCGCGCTACCAGATTCCCATACTTTCAATCACCTCACGTTTCCTCTATTTTTATCAATCCTTTCGACGTAGTAATTGAAAGGGAACCAAATTCTTATCAGTGCATCGTGGCTTTATCTTTGTTAGTAAGAGGAATTGGAAACACGAATTTATCTCAGTGAATGAAGAGAGGGAAAGAGTCACGAAGAAGAAGATATCTCCGCAGAGAGGACCTTGATAGATACAATGGTTTCATTCTTTTAGAATCCATATCCCGTTAAAAGCTTGACATTGAAAAAAAAATATGTTAACACGTGTCTTACCGATGTTTTCGAAGCTCTGATTTGTTTGAATTAGAATTTCTCCACCGTGTCATCGAAACACGTGGAGAAGAGGTCGAAAAAAGACGTAGTAGATTTGCGTTATATATATATAGAAAGCGTTCTTTTGAAATACTCTTTTTCGTATAAAATTATTATTCATAGTTTTTTTTAAAGAAGATTTCACACGTGGCAGCGGTAACCTAATAGTTATGGTCACGAACTCGTGAACAGGTGTCATAAGTTCGAGCCCTAGTACCACTGAAGGCCCACCGTGTAGAGGAGGGAGATCCACGTTAAATCTGTGGAGGTTCAAAGTCTACCGGTGGCATGATATAGTAGTTCGGAGAGGTGCTAGCTCAGGTGTCGTCCTCGTCACTTGACCGAGGTAAAAAATTACGAGTTAAGACACCAATAACCCTAGCGTTGCTTTATAGTGAGTGAGTGAATATTAACGTCGCACTGTGCAGCTACACGAGGGCTTTTGGAGACGGACCACGTAATTTTGAACCATGGTCAAGTGACGTGGACGACATCTGAGCTGGCACCCCCATCTCCTAACTATCACACCACACCAGCGGGAGGACGTTTGAGCTCTCGACAGATTTAACGTGCATCGCGCCCCTACACGGTGGGTCTTTAGTGGTACTGGGCTCGAACTCGTGACATGTCTGCCATGATCCGATACCTCGACCCCTGAGCTACCGCAGCCCCCGTTTCTTTATAGTGGAACGTTAATAAACACTCATTTACAAGAGTACATTCATGTTATTGTTAAAGAAACTAAAGTACATTATTGTTTTTATGAATGACATAATGACTATGACGCTGACATTGTCAAATCACGGGAGGTTGTTCATTAGGAAAAATTTTTAAAATTGAAAGCATTAATTTAAAACCATCAAGAAATAACTAAAGAGGCCAATATTGAAATTCGGACAGTGTGTTTAATACTATTTTAAACCTGGAATTACACTGACCATGTGACACTATGGTTCATTCTATGAAAGGTAAGAAATAATCAATTTAAAAAAAAATGGGCCGTGCGTAGCCTAGTGGTTAGAGTATCGGACTCCAGACCGGAAGGCCTGAGCCACCAAATACCCTCCGAGTACACACGGAGTACGAGCTCGTTAAATGAGTGGGTCCGAAAGTCTTGTGGGCGGTCGCAGCTGAAACCACGAGTTCAGGGGGCTGGAGAATATTTTCCTCCCCTTCAGTTTCATGCCTAAATTGTGGAGGTGGGGATCGGTGGTGTCGCCATTTATCGTAAAGAAGTCCAACCCATCTCACAGGCTCTGGAAACATTCATTCCTTCCATTCGGGAAGTACACCGAGCTAAATCATACTGTCCCCGGTATGGTGCTCAAGGCTAAGTTCCAACGACAGGCGTACATCTAGCCCCTTGTCACGATGAATTTCGTGGGCTTCGATCTGACTACGTCAGACAGGTGGCATTGGAAACAACAACAACAAAAAACATCTTTTTTTATTCAAAACTCTAAATTAAAACGTAAGACATCTTCCCCTTCCCCGTTAAGATTTAAACATATGACATTCTTTTTTTTTTTTATCCTGGAAAGCTTAATTAACGTTTACAAAACTTATTATTTTTATTTAAAATCATTTTGCAGACAATAAATTAAAAGCTGATATTTCTGATGAATTATGTGTTTTAATAACATATTCACATAACAATTTCAATCTCACTTTGTAATATTTATTCTATATCGAACCCTCATCAATTCAATGTTAAGTTTCGTAGCAAACTACTCACTTTAAAGCAACATGAGGTCTACTGACAAATGAAAATCATAATTTTGAACCTCTATCAAGTGATGAGGGTACCCATAAACCATCTGTTATGAAAATAATTTTCTTACATTATTCTCACACAAATGTAATAAGGTTTGCATTTCCAACTTTTTTATTACTTAAGGGGAAACCAACCCTGTAACGTTTCGTCTCGCAGCTGTGATCGGCGTCTTTGTGGGAAAAATCTTTAAAGACCCCTGTGTAACTTTGAATTATTGCGTAGAAACAGCTTGGATCGCCCGTCGACCCTTGACATCACGAGGGATCCTTTTCCAGCTTCTTGCAGGATGTAAAGAGATGCTAAAAGGCGCCGCCCCCTGATTCCCGAGCAGAGAGAGGGAGAGCCAAGAGAGAGATGCTTTGAACTTCCAAGTGAGCGGTCACCGAAAGGGATCCCAGCTCTCACAAACCACTGTTTTGAACTCTAATAATCTGTAATTTTAATAACTTTAATATGTATAGTTCTATAAATAATAACTGTGACGTATAAATAAACTAAATATTTAAATTAATGAATATCACGCTACTGTTATTAATCTCAAACGTCACAATCCACTAAGAAGTCCTGCAAAACTTTAATAGGTGTTGGAAACCTAAAATCTTCTTATATGACAATTCTGAGATTTTTACTTTTTCAAATTGTATAGATTTAAACCTTTCTAAAAATACCTTACTTTAACTTCTAGGGTAAGTAGATAACCCTTAAAACCTATTTTTAAATTCTTGTTAAAACTGGGCATCTCTCATTTGAATGGCGAAAAATGTAAGCGATGTATTTTAGTTTTGCTTAAAAGTTAAATGAATGATGCAAATCAAAACATTTAATCCAGAATTGCTAAAAAAGTGTTTACATGAAAGAACACAAAATCCCAAGGAAAGTGCAAACAACGTAAATACCGTCTCGTGTGCCGAAGAAAATATTTGTACAAATAGAAGTATTATCATTGGGTACATATGATGGAATTTAATTATTTAATATGGAAAATGTATCAAAACCAGAAATTTTGAGAAAACTTTATATTGAGCGGGGTGATTACACGGTACAGACAATGAAGCTCCTCGACAAACAGAGGCTGTTAAAGGTTAAATACTCATGTTTACAAAAAACAAAGGCACTTAGGAAAGAAAAAAGACTTACAAGGAAGAGAGAGGATGATGAGATTTAAAAAAAATGTAGATCACTTGAAATATGGAGTGGAATGTTTTGACAAAAAAGTAATTATGCATTTAAGTTCATTTATCTCAAAATGTAAACTTTTGATGTCCGATATACTTTTTCTGGGAAAATAATATTCACAGGTATGTAAGTTTTTAATGAAATATTTATATAATGATGGCCAATATATACTGAAATGAGCTTTTTGTAAAAAACTCAAAAATTTATTTTTTACAAATTTCTTTTGTGAAAAATGGGTTAAATTTCACTGTGTTTGATAAAATATGTTATAAATTACTAAAAAATTCGAAATTAGCTAAAATCTCCTTTCAGTATAATGAGAAAGGGGTACTTTAATTGTATGAAAAATTTCAAACATGTAAATATAACAGATTTTGAGAAAAGGTACATCGAAAACAGCCGATTTAACATTGTCGGTATAGAGAGAGAGAGAGGGGTTTCCAACTCCTCTTAAGCAAGGAAATCCCTGACAATTCGTAAATTTAACCTTTTTTGCCAAATGAATCTTTTTCAAACAAAGAATATTTTAGTTGCCAAATTGATACATGCTGTATTATTCCCGCGTGAGCTGTAAGGGGATATTAGGTATAGATCCTGATCACGAGAAAAGGTTGCAACAAGGACCTAAAAAAATTTCTGGAAAGGTGGTGATTATATAGAACACCACAACTGTTTCCTTATAATCTTCCTTCATAAAATTATATGTCCTTAAAATTCTTCAGTACTTCTAATAATTAGCATTTTAAGTGCCTTTGCAGAAAGGTCTTGAACTTTGTGTGCGTAGGTAATTGGTATTTCAGAATAAGAGGAAAATATTTGATGTTGAGTGTGAACGACAGGAAAATTTTAAACTATGTTTAAGATTTTTCAACAATGATGAACCAAAAAGGTTACAAATACTGCTCTGCCAAATTTTATTAGCTAAAAAAAATAATAATAATTCAATTCTTGTGTCACTTTTTGTTAATCTGATGTGTAATTTTTCATTTGGTAGACTTGGCAAAATTTGACATATTTTCTTTGCAGACATTTTTAAGACATCCGACTACCCTAAAATCGTGAATTTTATCAAAAATTGAAAAAGTTTTTTTATGATTGTATTTTATAGGCCCTTTTATTAGCTTTATAAATATACCATGTTTATTATTTTCTATTCTTTATAACAAAAACTACGAGTGTTTAAGTAAAAGCAGATGGCACTACTTTAAACAAGATGTCAAACTTTAAAATACGTTTTACTAAAAATGTGTTTTTTTCGAAAAGCTCAAACAGGGACAGCGATTCCTCAAAAACTTTTTAAAATAAATTTGCTGAAACTTTTTGTGTATGTTTTATATAACAGTAGAAGTATTTTAACCTTCAGATTTATCAATCAGTGTTTTATTACAAAATTTACAGTTCCTTATGTGAATATAATCACTGTTTTTTACAGCAATTTCAAATAATAGCTAAGATAAATTATTCTAAAATTTAAAATATCTTTTATCCTGAAGGTCATGTCAAAAATTAATAGCAAAGCAACGCATCAAAATTGAAAATTTGTTCATAAAATTTTGTACAAAATGGGCCCCGTTATATAATTTTTTGAAAAAATGTTTTAATAATAATTTTTTCTTCTCTTCTTAGTTTTAGCATATTTTTTAGATGGAGATATGGGAATTTTTTTGTGGTTTTTAGTACATTTTAAGAAAAAAAATGGCAAAATTAAGAAGAGAAAAATAAATTATTACTACTAAAATGGGAAAAAATGGGTAAAAGTTGACAAAAAAAATTACATAAACGGGGCCCGCTCTGTTCAAATAGTAAATGAAAAAATTCTCAATTTTTCATGTTTGATGTATTAATTTACTATTCCTTTTTGAGATGACCTTCAGGATAAAAGATATTTTAATTTTTACAAAAACTAGACAACTTTATCTTAGTTATTATGTGAAATTGCTTAAAAAAAAACAGTAATTACATATACATAAAGAACTTCAAATTTTGTAATAAAACAGTAATTGATAAATCTGAAGGTTAAAACACTTCTACTGTTATATAGAACATACACATAAAATTTCAGAAAATTATTTTAAAAACTTTTTGAGCAATCGCTGCCCCCTTTTGAGCTTTTCGAAAAAATACATTTCGAGTAAAACGTGTTTTAAAGTTGACATCTTATGTAAAGTAATGACATCTGCTTTTTTTACTGAAAAACTTGTAGTTTGTGTTCTAGTGAATGGAAAATAAAAAACTTGGTAATTTTATAAAGCTGATAAGATGGCCTATAAAATAAAATCATAAAAAATCTTCCAGAATTCACAATTTTAAGGCAATCGGATACCTTAAGTTGTATATAATACATATATGAATTAACACGAATTCTTGTCGCAACATGTAACATATTTACTTTCGTTTAGTTTTGTGTTCTTACTAATGCCATCCAATCGACGGTGTCGGAAATTCATTGTAGTAAGGGAGCTGGGTTACGTCAGTCGTTTTTGCAGCAGTTTTAAGCACCAAGTAGGTGGCAAAACTATTTGGCACCATTCCACCCCAATTTTGAAGGAAAACATCCGGGGAAGGATTCGGGGATCTCCAACCCACCTGCGCCTACCATCAACCACTCTCGAGGTGACTTTCAACTCAGAATATTTAGAGCGGCCTCATGCCGCACAGGCACGATATATTTACAAACATCCATATTTTTACCAGGATTCTAGCCCCGATCATTGGCACAGTAGTCAGAGTCAATAACCACTATCCCATCTCGGTGCCATTCTCGTTTGTGTAATCATACTAAGTGTATTGTACATAAAAATCGTCTTCACGTGTATATGAAATTTATTGTTGGTAGATTAACAAATTTTGAATGCGATTCTAATCGTATATTCACTCCCAGAAGCTAATTTCATGTATTCTGCATACATTCTAATTAAGGGGAGTCGGAAACCTCTATACCAACAATGCTAAATTGGTTGTTTTCGATGTACCTTTTCTCAAAATCTGTTATATTTACATGCTTGAAATTTTTCATACAATTAAAATATCCCTTTCTCATTATACTGAAATGAGCTTTTAAATAATATTGAATTTTTTAATAATTTATAAAATATTTTATCAAACAGTGAAATTTAACCCATTTTTCACATAAAAAAATTTGTAAAAAATAAATTTATAAGTTTCTTTTAAAAAAGCTCATTTCAGTATATATTAGCCATCATTATAAATATGTTATAAAAAAACTTACATACCTGTTAACATTATTTTCCCAGAAAAAGTAAATCGGATATCAAAAAAATTTACATTTTGAAATAAATGAATTTAAATGCATAATTACTTTTTATATCAAAACATTCCGCTCCATATTTCAAATGATCAACATTTTTTTAAATCTCATCATCCTCTCTTTTCTTTTTTTAAGTCTTTTTTTTCTTTCCTACCTTCCTTTGTTTTTTTGTAAACATGAGTATTTAGCCTTTAACAGCCTCTGTTTGTCGCGGCGCTCCATTGCCAGTACAATGTAATCACCCCGCTCAATACAAATTTTTCTCAAAATTTCTGGTTTTGATACATTATCCATATTAAATAATTAAATTTCATCATATGTACCCAATGATAATACATACGTTGTTTACATTTTCATTGGGATTTTGTGTACCTATATGTAAACACTTTTTTAGAAATTTTGGATTAAATGTTTTGATTTGCATCATTCATTCAACTTTTAAGCAAAAACAAAATACTTAGATTAGAATTTTCGCACGCGCGCGCCATTTAAATGGGCATGGCGGAGTTTCAATGATTATTTAAAAATAGGTTTTTAAAGGCTTCTAACTAGCCTAGAGGTTAAAGTAAGGTTTTTTAGAAAGGTTAAAATCTATAAAATTGGATAATGTAAACATCTCAAAATTGTCATATTAAGAAGATTTTAGGTTTCCAACACCCCTTAATATTCTATTATTTTACTGATCACTGATGTTGTGGTCCAGGTGTGTCAAACTCGTTGCCCACAACGAGTACTTTTGCGGCCCGACCAATATATCGGCACACAATAATATATAATAAATAAAATAAAAATCCCCTCGAAATTGGAGAGATAGTAGCAGAGAAGATATGTCAAGTGTCAGGATGTAAACATTTAATTTTTTCTTGTTCTTTTACATGTTTACTATAATGTATTATATATATTCGAAATAAATCTAAGTTTCTGGGAATATTGATTTTTATTTGCGGCCCACCTTAAGTTAAACCTTGTTTGTTTGGCCCTAGAGAGTGTGACACCCCTGTTGCAGTCCATTCATTCCTCCTTTACATTGTGATGTTGTTATTACTAGAATGCACAAACGTATCACCGATACGCTTCTACAATAATATACAACATCTCATTTTTTCCAACTCATTATATTAAATTCAAACAATAAATTTAAATAATATATGATGTTATTTTTCTTGTCCTTTTCAATAAAAAGCGATATAATTTCATTTACTGGAGAAGCAATAATTCTTTTAAAAACTCTGACATTGATCAGTGTTCCCTTTATAAAATAAAATTATGATAAAAATCCTACTATTTCCTTTACTTACTGACCTACATATAGTGATCGTGCAGTAAGATGTAAAAACCATGCCCCATTTGATGAAGAATCAATAAATGTGTCTGGAAGACAAAATTTATTATATAGCGAAACGTTTTTTTACTCCTCACAACCAAACATGAAAATACCCCTGATTCCCAAATCCACATTTACCCGCTGTCGCTAAGAATAACGCAACCACTGTGATTGTAAAAGGGGGCCGTTATCTGCCCACACTTAAACGACACTGACAGTTATCACGTAAGCATGCACAGATGCGTAAGTCAGCGACCAAATCGTGACGACACACGCATACGCAAAAAAGAATCGATTTTCCGTGACTCACTCCACGAAAAATTGGAGTACTCCAGAAATTTTACTCCATAGATCACGTGATCCGATCGTGGTTGTTTCTATTTATTGAAGAAACAATGCACGCCGGCTTCACGTGGTCCGGTTTCAATTCGTCAGCACCCAGGAAAGCCTCACGCGATTTATTGATAAATTATTGAAATCGGATGATTTTGATGAAATGTGATAATGGATTGAAATTTCATGGAGTTTTCTCCCCTACCCCCTCCCAATTTTGATAAGATGTCAGGATATTTTGTTTGCACATTGAGATTAATTTAGATTATTCAGAATTTCGAGAACTTTTTAGATTTTTTTTTTTTTTTTTTAATATTCAGCGTTTTTTTTCCCCTTCCGTATTTGGATATAGTAGTGATATTTTGGTACAGATGTACTCAAATGATTTTTAAACGGTAGTCAGTACATTTGCACTGCGAACGTCACTAAAATGCCACCATCGACGACGTCGCTTGTAAGTTTGAAAGTTGGTATGACACAACTGTTGTTGCCATCAAATCCCGATAAATTGAAAGCTATTTCATAGAAAAACGTTGAAACATGTGATTGGGTTATTTTTTTTAAAAAAAAAAAATGTTTTATTTAATTCATTTGATTGTCAATACCTGTGCTGATCATAAAATCTGAAATCATTATTTTTTTGACATGATTACTCGAATATTAGTGTCTTTTATAAGTCAACTATACAATTCAAGTTTATTGCCAGGGTCATAGCTACCACCGTATCAATGTCACAAGGCCACAACTTTTTTCTTTTATTTCTAATGGGTTGGTATCACTTTTTAATGCGGTGCCCTATAGGCGGATACCAATCGCCGCCGGTCATTTTGACACCTAGTTTCCTCCCTGAGGAGGCACCTGAACTCTGACGATGCGAACCTGTACTAGGATTTAATATTTCCGAGAGCATCCAAGCCAAATAGACACTCTAGGGCGAACCTTTATGGATCAACGTGCCATTTTTTCTAAAGAAGTGTTTAATGAGATATAGACGTGCCGTCGAGTGATTTTGACTTGTATTATTGGGAAAATAATTAAACTAAATACTAACAACGCAAAACTTTATTTATTACGAAAAAATACCTTTTACACTGTATAGTAATAAATGTTTTAGTTATACGTGTAATTTTCAAATTAAAAAAAGTCAATTTAGTGTGACTTCTGTTGTTGCAGATTGTGTGGATGACAAATAACTTCATCTGTCAAACGGTTTCTAAGCAATTAATTATTTTTGCTGTGGTTCACTTGTTTTGACAAGAGGGCTTGTGATTTGTTTCAAAATACCGTTTTACAGACAATGTTCTCCATACCACTATTCCAGAACATAAAACACACACCGCTTTGTCGCCTTTATTAATTATGGCATGTTTCTTGGTCTACCAAATTTGAAATTCTCTGTTACACTTACGATCTTGCTCTTTTGCTGAACTAACATTGTTATAAATAACAGTTAAAAATCGTAAATATAACACAAATAACCTTTAAAATACAGTTGTGTCAATGAAATTGACTATGCCATGCGTAGACAAACTTTACATTTTAAGCAATTGTAGTCTGTGACGTAACTAAGGCAATAACAAACGAGGGTGTTCTCGCCACCCCGCGACCAAACACTCGCGGTTGTTCGTAATACTTCACAGTGAACTTTAAAATTTTGAAATAAAATGCAAACCATTTTGATCACTGGCGTGCCAAAAATATTGTGCCGCATGCCATCAATGACACGCGTGCCACTGGTTCGCCATCCTTGCTCTAGGGATCTTTTACATGTTGTATAATCATACGACACTGCCGCTGTCGATTTTCTGCATCATGAAAATTCACCGACTTGGGCGGGGGTCGAACCCGCAACCTTGGGTGCAGAAGGCCAGAGACAAACCAATCACGCCACCCAGCCGGCACAACGAATGTGAGAGAAAAATCGCAAAATGTTATCAATAGACCCATTAACAGAGCTCTTATTTTCAAAACAGGGCGTCCAAAGAATTTTGACATAGGGCTCATTCTAGTATAAGTAAGCCAGTGTTCATCGTTAATGATCATTAACACAGACCTAATTCAAGATACAGTCAAACCACCTCCGTATAACGAATCTCTTTTTTCGTGTGTGTGAATTTCTCTATTTTGCGCACCTTTTCTTAGAACGAAGAACGTTTTACTATTTTCTTCGTAAAATAACCGTATGTAGCGAAGTGCATTTTCTATTTAACAAACTTTTCCTCTTGTGATTCGATTTTTTTCTCCCTATTTTTAAAGTATTTCAGGATATTTTTCAAATTATTTTCTCTTTTAAGAACATTTTATGGTGAACAATGACCTTGAACTCTTTTTACCAGATGCCTAACTCACCTAGAGCAATGAAACTGCTATAATTTTTCGAATAAAAAAACTCAAGTAAAATTAACAGATTTTTTTCAGTAATTAAATTTCAGGACGTATTGTAAAAGTGTATGCTTAAAATTATTGGATTATAAAATAATGTATGTTTGTAGGCTTAAAACTGGAAAATGTCGTTAAAAAATTCTTTAACTTTTTATATGACATTTTTTTAAAGTTGAAAAGACAGTTTATTTCTGAACAATGTTTTTTTTCTCTTGTACTTGCAGATTTCTTTTTGATGTGTAAAATATATAAAATGAATAGATACCAATTTTTTTTAAAAAAAAGTGTGGTAAATTACTTTTTTAAATAATAGATAGTGTTTATGAACTTAAAATTTTTTTTATGGGTTCTCTAAAGTATATTAAATGATGAATCTCTGTTTAACGAATTTTCCATATAACGAACTTTTTTAAAAAGAGGTCCGACTGTATATTTCCATTTTTCAGAACTTCATATAGATTAAAATATATATAAACACAGAAACCCATTTAAAAGCCATGAGTGGTTCCTGTTGTATTTAGATAAAATAAATTATCGCTAATAGGTCATAACACATATTCTGGAGATCGATTGAACATGTGAGTAAACTCATGATCACTCAATCTGAAAAATATATCCATGTTGTGAGAGAGACACATTCGATCGTTAATATTATTCCCTTGTTTAAAAAAAAGAATTAAGACTATTATTGTTACATTTGGCTGTATAAGCCATTTTTAAAAATTTTCCCCCCTTTCATTTTCTCTTTTAAATTTGGTTTTTTCTTTTTTCTAACCCCCGGTTATTTTTTAAAAGTGAAGGTTTTAAAATACCTTAACTTTTTTTAAAAGAAATATACCCTTCTTTTGAAAATGGGGATTGGGAAAAGCGGGTTTGGAGGAAATGGACGTATTTTCTCTTCGTTTTCCTAGGGAAAAAAACGAAACTAAATCAACTGGGAGAGTGGTTTCCCCCCACCCCTCCCCCCGTTATTCGCTCCATTTAATGTGGGCTGCTTTTTATTTTTTATTAACTTCAAAAAATTTTTCTCTGTTCAATTTATTATGATGAGTGGATAATAGAGCTATCTTAAGCTTCCACTTTTACCTTACCGTTTTAACATAACAAGTAAATTTAAAAATTTTTTAAAAAACCAAATTTGAATGGATGAATAGAAAGTATTTTATTACGATTGAAAATCGGCAAGATATAATATATATATTTTTTATTAAAATATATATATATATTTTTATATTTTTATATATATATATAAAATTTTTTAAATTAAAAAATTTTTTTATATAATTAAAAAAAACAAAAAATCAAATAAAATATTAAAAAACAAAATTAAAAAAAAAAAAAAAAAAAATTTTTTTAAATTTTATATATTTAACCAAAAAAAAAAAATTTTTAATATTTATATTTTATAAAATTTTTTTTTTGGGGAAAATTTAACAAAGGGGGGGTTTTTTTTTTTTTTCTTCCCAAAAAAACATCTTTTGAAATGGGGGTTTTTTGTATAAGGTGCAAACACGGCCAAAAAGAAAACAACGCATGGTAAGGTAAACAAAAAAATTTTTTTTGTGTATCTACTTAAGGGCCCAACAGGAAGAACCGCAGTTTTTTCCCAATAGTTTCCCTCCCCCAAAACAATGGGGGTCTCCCAATAGAACCCGGTCACATTTCAGGGGCCCATTCCCCTCAACATTTTTGGTTTTGGGGACTCGGAAGTCGGTGGTCCCCCAAAAACTAAAACGTGGGATTTTAACAAGTGGAACCTTGTATACCACCCATTCTAAAGAAAGATCATTGGCGTGCATTGTCTCCCATAAAGTGGTCGGGCCAAACAAAAAAGGGGGGAAAAAACCCCCCAAAAACCCCCCTTTAAGCCCCCCCGCAAAATAAACTCATTCCCCCTTGGGAATGCCCGCAAAATGGCCCCTCGGCCCCTTTTGCTGGGATAAAACCGGGGCCCCATTCTCTTCCCCAAAAACCTTTCGCTTCTGGTTGAATTTCCAAAGCCGCTAGACATTGTGTTTTGGCTCTCTTCCCCGTAAAAGGGGGGCTTCGGGGGCCTTCTTTTAAAGGGGGCTTCAGGAATTTCCCCCTGAAGGGGGGGTCCCCCTTTTCCCTTTTTACGTTTTGCAAGGCGCGCTACTGTTTCGAACTTTTCCCGAGGTTTTCGGTATCCCCTTTGGGTTTTCTCCGGCCCCCCCCTTTCTCAGGGCCCCTTTTTGGAATTTCCAAAGCCGCAAATTTTTTTGTTTTTTTAAAACCCCGATAATTAATATTTAGTTTCCAATTTTAATTGGAAGCATTAAAATTTTTCTGCCTTTTCAGGGCCTATGGTTTTTAAGGTTGGTAATTGGGTTTTTTTCATTTATTTTGGAACGCGGAATCAGCTTTTTATAATTGTTTATTTTTTTAATTTGTACCCTAGTTTCACACTTAGTTTTTATATTCCCCATTTTAATTTATCATTGCTGAATTTTTAAATTTTTTAAAGGACAAGTGAATTAAAAAAGGGATATTAAATATGTTAAAAATTTTTATTTAAGTTTATTAAAATAAAAATAATTGCATTTTTAAAATTTTTATAATTATTACTTGAAGGGTTTTTAATTTTATCCCTTTTTTAATTTTTGCTCTGTTTTTTTAAGGGAAAAATTCGGAAAAACATTTAACCCCCTTTTTTTTTAAATTTTTTTTTTTTCTAATTTAATAGTTTTATGGTTTTTATATTATTACTGATTTCTCTTTTTGCCTTTAGGGGTTTTTTTTTGGCCAGGGTTTTTTCTTTTTTTTTAAGGGTCCTTGTTGAGAAATTGACCTTTTAAAAAAAAAATTTTATTTTAATTTTTTATTTTTAATTTTTATAAATTATTTAAAAAGGGAACTAAAATTGTGGAAGAAAAAACATATTTTTATTTTTAACAATCCCCTTTACTTTTTGGGGGAAAAAAGGGTTTTACGTAAATTTTGTTTTATTTTAAAGTTACATTGTTAAAAAAGAGAGAATTATTAATCAAAAACCTAATTTTTTTAAAATTTTAAATTAATTATTTTGAAAAAACTGTTTAAAAAAATCGTTTTAAAAAATTTTTTAATTATTATAAAAAAGTTTTTTTTAACTTGAAAAATTTCAAGTTAATTTTTTAAAATAAAGGGGGGTAATTAAAATTAAAAAAGGGGAAAAAATCATTAAAAGGTTTAAAAAAAAAATTTTATTTATTTTAAAAAAATTTAAAATTGATAAATCTTTTTAAAAAAATAAAAAAAACGTTTTTTGGTAAAAAAACTTTTTTTTAGGTCATGTTTATTAAATTTTTTTTTAATTAAAATTTAGTAAAAACCTTTTAATACCAAAAATTGTGTTATTTTTTCTAATTTAGTTGGAGGTTTTATTATGGTGTATTTATAATTAATTAACTTGAATACAATTCAGTTTTTGACCTCCAGACTTTCAATTTGAAACAAAAGGTAAATGAACTCCCCACTATTTTTACGGTTCCCCTTGGGTTTGCAGAAAGTAGTCCCCATTGCACACATATTTATAGAAAGTTACTAACATTGGGTTATTCTCGTGTACCTTCTTTTATTCTGTTTCAAATCTGTTCTATAAAAATTTCATCCTTGATTTAGTTTTTCCAACCAGAGTTTTTTGGTAGCTAAATGAGGGTAAACAAGTAATATAAATTTTTTTTTTAAGTCAATTCCTACTTTGAATGGAAGAATATATAAAGTATTTAATAACGATTAAAAATTTGAATAAGATACATATATAGGAGGAGAGAGTGAACTAATAGTAGGAATTGAGAGAGAATAAATTCAAAGATATTTTGCCATACCTCAAGTTCTGTGCTTAAACATACTTATTATACTATTGAAAAACACTGCGTTACTAACAAAAATGAAGAATTTTCTTTGTTTTTCTTACATTTTTCAACTAATAATTAAATAAAGCAAATGTTTTTTGTATCATTTTGTTCGCAATTTCATGTAGATTTTAGATCAGTTTACGAATATTAAATATGTTTACAAACTCGGAAGTTATTCATCAAAAACCGCGACTAAAGAAACACAAGTAGTCTGTGAGATGAATTACAATTAACCAATATTAGAAAAATCTTGTGTTGGCGAATCAACTTTCCTGGATTTTTCACGGAAATTGAATGCAATGTTTTGTTTCTCGGTAAATCGTTTGGGTCATTAGCTCCAAATACAGTTTAAATTCTAAAGAATATAAAAAAAATTTAAGTCAATTCCTACTTAGATCAACAAAGAAAATTTTTATTTTAGCTACTTTTTATTTAATAGTTACAGTTAATATAAATATGTATATACATAGGACAGAATCATAACATTAATTGGTAATTAATTTTCTTAATTATCATTAAAGTATCGTATTGTCCTTTTAATTTCAGTCCAACTGAATGCTTTAACACGTGAGAAAAAAACCTTTTCAAGTTTTGACACAAGTCGCCAACGGGGCTGTATTTGTAATTCTTCAAATAATTAGTTTTATTCGATTAATTTTTATTAATTATAATTAAATTATATTGTATTGTCATCCAAAATGACCCTGTATATAAAATTTCAGCTCAATTCAGCGCTTTAAAATGTATATAGTTAACGATTGAAAATTCCACCAAGATAAATAAATAAATAAATATATAGACAGTGCGAGCTAATAGTAGGAATGGAAAAAAAGACATTACTTTAACGCCCAGCATTCCATATTCAAAAACTTATTTTTTATGTTATTATATAGTTGTCTCAAAATTATTTTTTGTATCCTAACCTTTCTCCCACTAAAATACTAAAGGTTATTTATATAACTTTGATTTAATATTTAAACTGACAAGGGAACTCTTTATTTTGAAAAATGCCAAGAGCAGCTGCTTAGAGGATCATCCTGCTAATAATCTAAAAAGAGATAGATCTCCGAGCGAAGGTTGCAAAGGCTTCATCATTCAGTTACTGCAGCATTTGGCAATCTCTTAGTAGCAACGTTGGATATCTGCCATATGGATGATACATGTTTTGCGGGGTTAAAGCGGAAATTTATTTTTGGCCATCACACCACCAGGAAACTTTCTGGAGTTTTGAATTGTCTAACAACTGCTTTTGTAATCCTTTTCCCGAAAGTTCCCCAAATTGTTTGTTTTGGCTTATGCAATATTTTGTCAGATGCTGGCTATTTTCTTGAGTACCGTTGTAAGTATAGGCTTTATACCTTTAACAGCTTTTTTTTTAAACTACCAGAAACATGTCTCATTTCCATGAAAATGAAAAAAAAATTCTTTCATGACATGTAGAAATAAATGTTTTTTGTTCCCCTTTTGGCATTAGTAGTGCTGATGTATGAATCTAAATTTATACATTAACTCTTAAGAGTTCTTTGAAAGTTAAGAAAGTATTTTTAGTCACAGTACAACAACTGTATTAAAATATTAGTGTCTCTTTAGTAACTTTTGAGCTTTGGATTTATTACAAAACTTCCAAAAGTAAATAGGACTTAAAAAGAAAATTTTTTAAAAGTGGTCCATCATAAAGTGGGAATCATATTAGTAGTTCGCCAAATATAACATTGTATACTTAATGGTCCATAATGTTCTAAAGTTTGGCAACCACTGGTCGAAAAAAGGAAAGAATTCGTTGATTTTGTTCCCAAACAGTGTTTTCTAAATTAAATTAAACTTGGCTACAAAAATAAATTCATAATCACCTGCTGCAGTTAAAACTTTTATTCAATATCTAACCGTTACCCGCCCGCTTCGTTGGGTATTTCGTGACGTTGTACAAATAATTTTTTTTCTAATAACAGATTATGAACAGTTATTACAGAATTCATCACTCTACCTAGTATATCACCGAAAGCTGGTATCTCTTTTTAGTGCGGCGTCATATTGACGGATACCAGTCGCCGTAGATAATTTCGACGCCCAGTTTTCTCCCTAGGGGGAGGCACCTGAGCTCTGACGATGCGAACCTGTACTAGGATTTAATTTTGCCTAGAGCACCCCCAGGGATTTTTACATTCATATATCATACGATATGGCCGCTGTTGGGAAAACCTCGACTTGGGCCCAGTCGAACCCGGCTTGGATAAAGGTTTTAGCGTTTGATTGTATTTAAAAAATTCTTTTAACCCCCCTCTTGATTTAAAAAGGATAGGACTTCTAAATAATAATTTCTAAAATCTTAGTAGAATTATCTTTTACGGTCTCATGACACGCTCCCCCAAAGTGGATTTTCGCAAAACCCATTTTTAGTGGATTTCTACTCAATAAAATAAACATGCTTACCAAATTTCATTCAAATCTAATACTTAAAACAAAATTTTTTTTTATCAATAAGCCCAATAACCCCATATGAGAGTCGATTTCCGTTAGGCACATTCTTCGTGGATTTTAATCAACAAAACCTTTTTTGAAGTGGATATTTGCTCCATGAGAGGAACATGTCTGCCGAATTTCAAAGCTTTAGGTCTAATAACTCTAAAACAGAAATGTATATCTATAATGCCCCATAATCCCTCGCAAAGCCCCTTGGGGGTTGATTTTCCAAATTTCTTATATAGTGGAAATTTACTCCATGAAAGGTATGTGCTTACAAAATTTCAAGTCTGTAGGTCTGATAAATCAAAACGGAATTTTTTTCATTTATAACGCTCCTTAAGTCCTCGCGACGACCCCTGGGGTTCAATTTTCATAAAATTTCTTTTGCAGCGGACCTTATGAAAGTAACGTGCCAAGCAAATTCTACAAGTCTACATGTAGGTCGAATAGTTCAAAAGGAGGAATATTTATCTGTAACGCCGATTTTTGTAAAATCTCTCATGTAGTGGATATCTACTTCACATGACAGGAACATGCCTACCAAATTTCAAGTCTTTAGGTCTAATATTTCCGGATATATCATGAGAGAGATGAGTGAGTTGCTTTTCTCTTTTGTAAATTCAATAATGAGAATTTTTTCTTTGTTATATTGCCTACAAACAAGTGTTTTATGTAAATTATTTTCATCAATTACTATGATCGGGGGGAAATAATTCCTACTTTAAAACTCTGCAAAAACGATTTATTTTTCGGGGGCCAACTTACTAACTTTAAACTTTGCCTAGTGATCTTGGTTCAGTACACCCGAGAAAAAAAAGCACCCATACATTCACCTTCCATAAATAATTGGAATACAAGAGTTTCATAATCAATACATGTGAATGGTGGTTTCTTGTAGGTAACAAATATTTGTAAGTATATTTTATACTGAATGTTTTTGAGTGTGTCTTTATTAGACTATGGATTAAGTAATGCATGAAACCACATGACATAATGAAAAGATCTATTGAGAGAACACACCAGTATATACCCCCTTCCTATTTTATTTGAATTTCTACTTTAAACTTAAAAGTATACATCTTTTTGTTTACATATTCAATTCATTATTTTTCCCTTGAGTATTTTTGTTTAGTGAAATTCTTAATTAATATTAGAATATTTTTATATTTCTCAATAGAAATCCTCCATACCGAGTTTTGCTACAAAGTTTGGTTTCTTAATTTGCTGAATATTTTGTAGAATTAAGTTTTAATCTATTTCCAGCTTTTTTCTTTAATTAAAATTTATTTAGCTGCAGAAGCAAACAATCTAAGTATTTTTGAGATTTAAAAAATAATTGCTCCCAGAAACACATTTGCTCTTTTCTCCTAAATTTTAAAACTGCTCCTGTTATGGGGGAAGAAAAGAGACATATTTTAGAAATTTATTTAATTTAGCTTAACAATTTGTAATGATTTATCACCTAAATTCCTATAAATAAATAAATAATTGAAAAGCAAATGATTTTAAATTATAAATTAACAATCAACTCGAAAAATATCTTATCTGTATTCATTATCAAAATTATTGGTTCTGAAATTAAAATATGCAAATTATTGCTTAAAAAATTTCATTTCTGTTCTGTATTCAAAATAGTAAAGTTTGTATTACATATGCCAGACGTTGAATTTTTTTTTTAGATTAATCAAAAAGTACTTCATAAGCTTATTACGGATATATTCCTCTTTTAGAATCTAAGAATTTATTAATATATCTTAGAGAAAATCTTCCGAAATCAGAAACAATATTTATGAAAAAAACTTGAAGGCTATTTTGTTTACGTTTCTAGTAAGCGTGTCTCGGACAACACGTGTACTTTTTAGTTCTTGTAATTAAATATTAAATCAAAAAAACATAATTATATTTGAAATGTGCCTATCAATCTTAGAAATAATGTGTGTTTTATGTAAACATAATTTCAAAACTATCAATCAATTGCTTGAATTTTTTCATTAAAAAGACAAGTCTAATTTCTTAGAATTGCATCCCCGTATCATACGAAAACGTGTTTCGTTCCTCACGTGTGGCACACGTGTACAACCCAAATATATATCGAATCTCGAAAAAACCCCCCAAAAAAAACAGACGACTTCAATCTTAGATATAAATAACGATAATTTGAATTTATTCTTCAAACTTTACACAATGATGAGGAAAAAATTGCCGTTAAAGTCCCATTCAAAATCCAACGAACTTCTTGAATTAAACCCCAAATGTTACATGGTCTATTATTGGAAAGAGGAAGGTTTATTTAAGTCTATTTTTGAGCACAAGAAAGGAATTTTGAATTATTGCATTTGATTGATGTATGTCAAGTTGTTGAATGATAAATACAAGCAAACTAGATGTGAAACTTTAGTTTCCGTTGCAAAAAGACCTGTTTTTGTGATGCGAGAGAGAGAGAGATTTCTTGTAACATGTCAATCAATTGCGGGAAAAAGTCCCTATGACGTAAATTTAATAGAATTGTAATAATTATGGATAGATTTATAGTTCATATCGTATTTGAACAGAATATAGTTGGAATCACTTTTTTTCTTTGATATACAAGAATATATTCTTGACAAAATTTAAAGGTCATGACTCCTAGATGTCATAAATTAGGAAAATGTATTATATAAAAAATCTTAGAAAGACCAGTTTTATCCTTAATATGAAATGTCAAAGGTGAAACCATTAGCAGTTGCTGCGCAATCATTGCTATAGTTTATAAAGTTATAAAACTTTTTCGTTAATGAATACATTTTATTCTCGATCACTGACATTTATACTAAAAATAGCCTGACGTTCGACATATAATGGTATTATTTCGCGATTTCGTGAATGATTATAAAAACTTAATTGTATGAAAGATTTCTTAATGCAAGGGTCAGCAAACTTGAGACAGAAGAGCCAATATGTACGTGAAACAATTCAAACTATGAAAGAGCCTAAAAAAAGAGAGCCTTATTATTAAAGAGCCTAAGCTGTTTGTATGAATACGCTTATACGCTGGAGGGTTCTGGTAGAGGCTATCATGTCTCTGGTTCTCCAATCAATATCTTTTATTACATATGAATACAATTTCACCCAAAGATTATATTTCTTTAAAAACAAAGTACTACGAATGATATTTTTATTTCTGTGCATCAATGCAAAAACAACCATTGTGACAATTTCATAATGTTGTGAATTTAAATATCATGCTTCGTGAAAGAAATTCTGAGCCAATAACTAAGGCACCAATAACATTTAACATTAATAGTTAAAATTAATTTTGGTTGTTATAGCAGACCGAAGTCATTTCAACACTTTTATTAACCTTAAAGCTTGTCATAAAATACAGAATGTTTCTATTACTTCTGTAAGAGGGAGGGGTTAAGAGCATCTCTTTTGTCCAAAACCATGAGTACTCTCGAATTCATCTATGTTGCTAAGTAAACGTTGTTGGAAATGGTTTTAATTACCGTAAAATCCGGCGTATAACGCTGCACCTATACTTTCAAGCAGCATTTTTTAATGTTTAGGTATATTCACCGTATAACGTGCACCCCCCCCCCTTTTTTTTTTTTTTACGAAGAAACTCGAAATGTACGTAAGCAATGTTCGAATGTTGAGATCATCTATTCGAGATATTTTTCCAAGCTTTAGAAAAAAATAGTACACTTCTAGAACTACACACAACCCTTTAAGTTCATTAGATATGTCGTTTCTTTGAAATAAACAGTATTTCGGTATACTTAGAAATCTAATTTTTTTATTCTATGCTCATATTTGTTTTTATTTGTAAAGCTATTATTTTTATACCTTGCGTATAACGCGCACCCGTAAATTTCGACCATATTTTTTGTGTTCAAAGTGCTTGTTATACGCCGAATTTTACGATATATAAATATTTTCAATATTTTATACAGTACTGGCTACTGCTGCTACTATCACAAGAATGTTGACTTTTTAAAAAAGAAAAGTATTTTTTTTTTCTTTTATAATTTATACATTCATATATATAAAGAGGTATAAAAATAATTTCATTTTATGTATTCGCTTTAATGAAATGAAAATTTTTTTAAAAATCAAGAAGCAATATATATATCCAAACGCAATTTTTTTTAGATGTTTTTATTTTAATTCAAAACTACGAAACAAATTTTGAAGGTAGGTGGGAAAATGACACTACAATCCAACACGAGGGCTTTTTAGCAAGGACCTCGATACCCCAGATTGCACCTCCCCATCCTAAGTACCACACCAACGAGAGGACATAGAGCTTCGCCTCCTTCCAAGTCTCAAATGGTTCCTGGGTTCGAAACCGCGACACGCCAACCAAGAGTTCATGACCATAACCACTTAGGCTACAACTGCTACATGTAGGCAGGAAAATCTTTTACCTCTGTTACATATTTTCGAATTTTATTTTAGCAAACATAAAAGTGTTCTTACTTTTTCTTTTTTGTATCTTTGCAGTAAAATTTGCTCTAAAATGCAACGACGATTATGGGTTGAAATTTGTTTTCGAAAAAGAACGCATCACTAAATATATTTTTTAAATTCGGTAACATGCACATTTAAAATTTAACAAAGCTGTCATTCAAGTTTTTCAAAACATCTTAAAACATGTTTTATCTTTATGTTATATCGTCTCAGAAAACGTGATTACTGAAATCGTGACAGATTTTCAAAATAAGGCTTACAAAAAAAAGCATTCTAATTTAAAAAAATAAAAATTGAGCAAAATTTACAAAACTAGACGTATTTTATATTTATGTATTACCTTTAAAACTTTTTTAAAAAAGATGTCAAGGTCTGTAAAAAATTATTTTGCACCATTAATAATAACGCAATGCAATTTTTCGGCTTACAAACATTAAAAATGTCTTTAAATAACTCAACCACCTTAAATTTAACTCATAAAATCTTCTTTCTGAAGTACCCAGACAAAATGGCCGACCAAATTGCTTCACACCAGCTCAACAAAAATTTGTTTCGTCTCGAAATCTTACAAAATCAAAAAATTTTTCGTCACCGTTTACATACAACACACGTCCCAACTTTATGCAATCACGATTCCGAACACGTGTAAGCTTGCAATCACCGGCACAACGCCATTAAGTCACTGCCAGACAAAAGAAAAAGAAAAATACCAAACCCTTGACCGCATCGACCATCGGTCGGTCACTCCAACCCTGACCGGTAACCAGGTGGATGGGATGGAGCTCACCTTGGACTCTTGCTGACCATCGGCGAGCTATTCCTAGAGTAAGGTCAAACGGATCTTTCACTTGACCTCCTGCCTTACTGACCTGGAGGAAAAGGTTTTAAAAAGGGAAAGGAAGACGGTTGATGCAATGTGGAGGGATATAGCTGTCGGGCGAATAATAATAATAATCAAAAAATAACGAGACGGGCTTGGGAAAAGTGATCTCTATCTGGAACACCCGATTTCGAGCACATTGTTTTGAATCTCTGGGAATCGATGGCTCGCTTTCCCTTTCTTTGAGGTAAAGTAACACCTTTGATATTTGAGTATTTAAGCCTCATAAGAGTGTTATGTTATCGTTTTTCAATTTCTACTATTAGTTCACAATTTCCCTATGTATATATATTGTTCAATTTTTCAATTGTTAATAAAATACTTTCTATTTATCCACTGATCGGCACCGTGGCCGGGCGGCCCGTGGGCTGAAGATCACTGCACTAAGCTTCCTCGGCAACGATCCAACCTTTTTAATTCAAAAATTTTATTAAATGGATAGCTACTAAAGCTATTGCTGATGTAGAATGTGTAAATTATAATTTATAGAAAAGTAGAAAAAATATACAACACAAAACATCTTTTTTTCTCAATTTCTACTATTAGTTCACTCTCTCTCTCCAACAAAATTTATGTGTATCTTTTGTTTAAATTTTAATAAAATACTTTCTATTCATCTATTCAAGTTCAAATACATTTTTTTACTTGCGTTAATACAGTTTTACAGACAGTTAATGCTTTAATACAGTTTTTTTTCTCAAATATTATAATTCATTAGTTAAATTTAATTAATGAAAAAATAGTAACAAAAATAATAGTCCAACACCACATATAAAAAGGAAAATCACTGGCTGTGTCTCTGTAGAGAAATGGATAGCGCTTTGGACTTCTAACCCAAAGGTCGTGGGTTCGAATCCTATTTGGGAAGGCCTATGTATGTGAATGTGATTTATGAATAAATAATAACAAACAAAAATAATAATCCAACACCATATATAGAAAGGAAAATTGCTTTCTATTTTGCCACTTAATAGTGTAATTCTGTCATATGTACATACATATTTATACTAATTGTAACTATTTAAAAAAGTAACTAAAATAAAATTTTTCTTTGTTGACCTAAGTAGGAATTGACTTTAAAAAAAATTATGTTACTTTTGTTTCGAATACTATTTCGTTACTTGTTTTTGGAATACTTTTTACAAAACAATAACAATACACAAACTTTTTAAAAAAAGAAAATGCTAACAATTGAATGATTTTTTTTAGTTACAACAAATATTGATAAATAAACATATGAAAGTATTATTGCTTCTATAAAAATGTCTTTTGCGTGAATGGAAATTTATATTTCGAAAATCTAAGAAATTTTTTAAAATTACAGAATTTTTGATCGTTATATGTACTATAAGGCAGTTAGCAAAACAAAACATTTAATTAGTCACTAATGTATAGTGTGTTTTTGGTGAGCATAAACATATTATGTCAAGACGTCCCATACATACATGAATATTATACTGGGTATCCGAAATATATGACTACATTTTCAAATATTTATTACAAATAAAGAAGGAAAGATTTTATTCCCACACTTCTGGTTTTTTTATATTCCATAAAGAAAACAAAGTTTTTTTTACAATATTATATCACACGATTTCAATATGTGCATTAATTGTTACGTACAAGTTTACTAAGCACTAATAAAGAAACACCAATTGTTACATCAAGTCTATATTAGATTTCTGGTCACACACATTGTAAGAAGCATTGCAAGATTAACGTTCTGAATGGATGCTGTAATTTGGCTTTTTAATTCATCAATGTTATGATTTCAAGATTAGTAAGCAATGCTTTTTACGTAACCCTACTAGAAGTTCAAAGGTTTTATGTTTAAAGACCTAGATGGCCACGGTACTGGACTTCCTCTTTTCATCCATCGGCCGGAGGACTTTCCTTCACTTCTAAACTCCAGTGAGGTGGTGCTCTAGTAACAAGATACACCTGTTTTAGTTTTAAATTCAATAAACCCATCTACGATTATTTGTGTAGCGAAGCCATTTTGAAACGAGAAATGGACATTGCCTCATCTAGTTTGTATTTTATTAAACCTAAACTTTAATCTTTTCTTTATGGAACGTAAAAGTCGTCAGTGAAAATCTTTGTTTCTTTTTTCAATTTCTACTATTAGTTCACACTCTCCCTATATACAGTCGGATCTCTATTTAACGAAGTCGCTAAATCCCTGAAAAAAGTTCGTTATATAGAGATTCATCTTTCAATATACTTTGTAAACCACATGAAGCAAATTTTAAATTCATAAACACTATATATTTTTTAAAAAATAATTATTCAAATCTTTTTGTAAATTAATATCTATTTATTTTATATATACTTTACCCATCAAAAAAGAAAAAGAAAAACTGCAGGGAAAACACTAAAAAATACACTGTACTTCCAACATTAAGAAAATAATTTTTCTCAAAAATTAATGAATTTTAAAGATATTTTCTAATTTAAAGTGCACGAGTAATTTTAAACATACATCATTTTATGACTAAACTACTAAAACAGTGACGTAAAGTACACCAGGGCATTGCAGGGGAAGGGGCAGGATTCTAGGGAGCCCAAAGCCTGGCCCTAGTATTCTCCGTTACGCCACTGTACTAAAACGTGTTAAAAGAGAGAATAACTTGAAATGTCCAGAAATTCTTTAAAAATAGGGAGAAAAAAAAATTGAATCACAAGAGAAAAAGTTCGTTATATAGAAAATGCACTTCGCTATTGGGAGGTTATTTTACGAAGAAAATCGTGAAATGTTCTTGGTTCCAGAAAAAAGTTCACTGTAAACAAAAATTTCCCAATATAGAGGTTCGTAATATGGAGGTTCGACTGTATATTTATTTATATATACATATATTGTTCAAATTTTCAATCGTTGATAAAATGATTTTTATTCATCCATTCAAGTTCAAATATACTTTTTTAAACTTGTAGTGGATGGCACTTGATGTTAATACAGTTTTTTCAAATATTCATTCGTTAAACTTAATTAATGAATAAATAGTAACAAACAAAAATAATAGTTCAACACAATATATAAAACGAGTGAGTGAGGAAATATTAACGTCGCATTGTTCAGCTACTCGAGGACTTTACAATATATAGAAAAGAAAATGGAAAACCTGCTTTCTATTTTGCCACAATATTGTGATTCTACTATATGCACATACATATTTATATTAATAGCAATTATTTAATAAAAAGTAAGTAAAATAAAATTTTTCTTTGTTGACCTAGGTAGGAAATGATTTTAAAAAATTTATATTACTTGTTTTTAATTCATTTTTGAAAGTGTAGCCATACTTTTCGGACACCCTATATAATGATAATATTTTAAGGTATCCGACTACGTTCGAACCGTGATTTTTCAAAAGCGCATAAATGGATAATATTCAAGACATTTAGTGTCACTTAGATTAGACTACATGTATACAATTGTTTTAAGGACATTTTGATAAAAAAATTATTTAAATACAATATTTTGGCAAAAAATTAACTTAGAATAATTTTTTTCCAAAATATTCTCCTTTTGTGAAAAATACTTCTATTATAATAATATTTTGCCTGTATATAGCTCAGACCTCTCTACAGAGGACCAAGTAGAATTTTAGAGAATATATAGCTTAGAAGTGGGCTTATCCATATTTTACGACAACAGAGGGGAGCTATTTTAAGAAAAAAACGCCGATAATTGTTTCAAATGGTTGAAATTCTGAAAATAATGTGAATTTTTCAAAACTCATAGTTGAGCCTCTGTAAAGAGGTCTAAGCTATATACAGGCAAAATATTATTATAATAGAAGCATTTTTCACAAAAGGAGAACATTTTGAAAAAGATTATTCTAAGTTAATTTTTGCCAAAATATTGTATTTAAATAAATTTTTTTTGTCAAAATGTCCTTAAAACAATTTTATACGTGTAGTCTAATCTAAGTGACACTAAATATCATGAAAATTATCCATTTATGCGCTTTTTTAAAATCACGGTTCCGAACGTAGTTGGATACCTTAAGCCATTATAAATAACTAGCTTAAATTAGTGGCGTACTCAGACCTCTCTTATGGGGGGCGTTAACATTCTAAAGGACACGCCGATGAAATCTGGGGGGTATTCTCTACAGTAAAAATTAAAAACTGTTGATTTATGGGGGAGCAATTGTGTTAGCCACTGACTTAAATAACATCAAATAAGAAACAAAGTGAAATAGATGTTTATATGTTTGTGTGTATAAAGTAAAAACATTACGATAATTTCGACAAAATTTAAAGCATATTGGGAAAATGGTAGAAAGAGAAAAGTGTCGCCCTTCTGGACAGAGTATTACTTCAAAGCTCCACATTAAAGTAATAAATTTTCCACCAAAACACACTCACTCAATGTACTTCAGCACGCGCTTTACTCTTAACATTTTACTTTAATACTCATGTTAATGTGAAGATTAAATGGTTATCTGGTTTTATAGTCAAAACGCGTTTTAATGGTTTTTAACGTGTTGTCGAAATGTTCTCGTAAAATGGGGAAAAAATTTGCAAGCCATCACATAATTCGGATTTTATACATTTAATTTTTAGAAATAGGGTTTTCATTATTTTTTAAGATCACTTTTCAAGTTACCGCTTATATTTACCCCCATCCCCATCCTTTTTAAATTAAGAATCTTTCAGAAATTTTAATTTGTTTAACAGGTTTTAAGTATACTCGTGAAGTAACCAGGATATTTAGCAACTATCTTTAATCCTGAACGACAAAGGGAAACACCTCCCCTTCCCTCTTTCATTTTAAAATCGGCAGTTGTCGTACTTAATCTAATTTGCAATTTTTATACTAAGAATTTTAAAATAGAACCCAATTACATAAACGAGAATATTTTTTTTAAAAAGAACTGTCGAATCATTTGGCACCAATGATGACATTCGCAGGGCAAACAAAAATGCCTGAAAAAACTAAACGATCCAAATTGAATTAACACACTGATCTAAGATAACTACATAGTTATGCATTTTTCTTATGATTTTTATTTATTTTACTTCTAAGCAAGCGAAAACAAACAGTTACTGATTAATATTCACTCATAGCAACTTTATGGTCTTGTAAGGCTAAAAAAATATTCGCCTTTCCAAAATTCACCAATTTCATTAACTGAATGCCAAATAGTATAACACTGAATTTTAAATCCTTGCAAAAGCGTAAGCTATTTTATATTATTTTAACAATGTTTACTCGTATAAGAAATGTACTGCAACATTTATTATAATAATTTATATAACATCACCACTGATTGTTCTTGTACTTCATAGTAAATCACAACAACAGTTATTCTTACACTTATTAACAAGTTATCAATAATTATTTTAGCATCTAATTAATATAAATGATTTCTATTCATTGTGAAATGTTCTAAAAAATCTCTTACACCACTCAATAAATTCAGAAAAAGATAAATCCTCTTTGGAATGTATTGTAGCAATTCAATATATTTCTAACAGAAAATATTAAATGATGTTGCTTATTAATGTTGCACTACAAAGCAACCGAGGGCTATCGGTGATGGACCTTGTAACTTTGAAACTCGGACAAGTGGAGAGGACGACACCTCCGACCTACCACATCAACGGAAGGACATTGAGCCTCGATAGAATTAAAGTGCTTTAGTTCTACACGGTGGTTATTCATTGGCACTAAGCTCGAGCTCGTGTCATACTGGACATGAGTTCGTGATCATGTCCACTAAGCCAGTGCTTCCCAACATTTTTATCACCGCGGACCAGACAACGTTTGAAAATTTTACCATGACCCATTGAGGGGGAGGACGTTTATTGTTTATAATTTAGATTGGTTTGATTTAATAATCTTAATTTTATTGGGATCTACAATCTGAGAGCACAACGACGGCATCATTGGGCTCTAGGATTATAGATCTGCTTTAGAGGCCATCAAGGAAGGAAAAATGGGGTTCACCCAAGAAATAAATTCACTTCTATTCTCCGTTGGGCAAATCATGTACCCTTCAGTTGATCCCTGCTCATGTTGACATCGAAGGTAACGAGATGGCCGATTTCCTTGCCAATGAAGCCAGAACACTTGAGCCTGTAACTTCATCTCTTACGGTCTTTGATGCCAACGTAGTCGCAAACCAAAAGCTCTGCTCAAACCCAAGAAAAAAATTATCACTGCCAGAATTAAATTATAGCCGAGAAATAACGACAACAATAACTAGACTAAGAACAAAGCATTTTAAGGGCATGAAGATTCTGCCCGATGGTTCCAGATCATATGTGGAATGCAGACACTGTCCAGGCACGCAACTATATCCCAAACACCTTTGTAGCTCTTCTTCCATTGCTGGTGCCCTTTTTAAAATAAATAATGTTTACAGCATGGACATTCTTTACTCGGGTCGTGCCATGGATGTTGCCACGGCAGTGATTCACGCCTTTCGCAATATTTGACTATATCCTTTGGTTTTAGTATTACAACCTCTGCACTTTATCATACACGACAACAACAACAAGTTAATTATATTCTCGAACATGCCTTCAAATAAAATAAAGTTACACCAAAAAATGAATATAAAGCGATTTAACATGGAGTGTAAAATGATTTCCATGGAAACTCGAGAGAAATACTCCACAGCAAATAAAATAGAAATAACTTAATGTTCATTGTTCAGTCCGGTACTGTTTGATCCGTGGCCCGGGGGATCAGCACTAAGCTACCTCTCATCAACTTTCCAACCTATTTAATTCAAAATTTTATTAAAACTATAGCTACTAAAGCCATTGCTGATATAGATTGTATAAATTCATTAGTGCACACAGGAATTTTTCAAGGGGGGGAGGGAGGGGTTGAGGGTCAACCATTCTCGTATTATGCTCCAATACACCGCCCTACATATTCTTTTTGGTTTTGTCGATTTTCGGGGGCAGTAAAAATTTATTACCTAATAAATAATTAGCATTAATTAATAAAATTAATTATTGATAACATATACTTAATTAAAATTTTACGTATTATATACAAAGGATTAAAATCAATAGAAAATAACAAGGTCTTTTGGGGGGTCAAGATATAGGGATCCTTGTGAGCGCCACTGTATAAATTATAAAATCTCCATCTTTAAAAAAAAATCGAAATATTTATTTAATACATATAGAAAAGAAGAGAAAAAATATACAACACAAAACATCTTTTTTTAAATTAAATTTTCAATTCTTCTAAGATGGTTATTACATCTGTGTGTGTGAGCTAAGGCATATATTTATACATTTCATAAAATATGTATTACCATCTAGTCACAAATAAGAAACACTATTTGAAAATGTAAATGACGTTACATGTGTGTGTGTTTTGTCATTCATATCTTTATAAAATGCATACAATAGTTCATTGATATTCAGGGGCAACTTTGAACCCTGAGAGTGGTCTTAAGCATTGTATACATACAGGTTTCCTCGTTTCGAGACATTGTTTCTAAATTATCTTTTAGAAATTTTGAACAACAATATAAGAACTCGGAACAGGAAAAGAAAAAGAACAATGTTTTCAGCTACAAAAAGTGATACGATTCAGATTCTTAATGGGAAAACCTATGTAAAAAAAAGCATTGAAGATATTATGGGAAAAATAATTTATTCATTAGAATCAATCCTAAGGAATTAAAAAAAATGTTTGTTAAAAGTAAAATGTATTTGACTGCTACACACACACACGTTGTACTCCATGTTCTGTTAAATAACTTCTAATACAACGAGTTTGATAGAAAAAAATAAAAATGCGACTTTTTTCTACTTTTTTTAGAAATGTGAATAAGAAGGGAATTTTTTAGAAGGGCAAAAATACAATTTGGTTCATTTAATCTTATTTGAATACAGATGTTAGGTAATGATGTATCTGTGCGAATTTTGTTACTAAATTTAAGTTTTTCATCTAATCAACCGCTCCTGTTTTCTTGGCATTTTTTTCAGAACAGAAATAATTGAAAACAAATATTATTGTATGTTTTGAGTGTGATAAATAAGTAATGCCTTCTCCAATAATAAAATATACAATTTTTCACAATTTTTTTTGTTACGCATTTATTTTATAACATTTTGGAAATAAAATTACATTTAATCCTCTCACTGCGCATCCCGCGATTTCCACGTGTAGCGTAGATGTAGCAAAATTTGCGCTACCCTCGATTTTCACGGGTATGTATATTTTCCAACTTTTTAGCTGTGCAACCCATTCTGTTCCTGTTTATGTTTTCACTTATGTTTTTATACTCCTATTTTGATGATCTAAATCTATATTTTAAAATAAAAAAACTCTTTTACAAAATTTTTTTGAATATTTAAACTCTAAAATGTAGATCTGAAATACGTAATGAAACAATACGCAATTTTTGAACCTACTTTGATAAAATAATACGCAGTGAGAGGCTTAAGCTCGTATACTTGTAAAGGCTGTAATAAGAGGGAAAAAAACTAGATTGATATAAAATAAGCAAATAAATAATTAAATGAATAAATAAAAATATTTTGATCAAAAGTGTATTTTAAAATTATGTACATACGGTTTTAAAGTTTTTTTATTAAATGATTTATTATGAAAAATTATACATACCGTAAAATCCGGCGTATAATGCGCACTTTCAACGCAAAAAATAACATCGAAATTTACGGGGGTGCTGCTATACGCCGGGTATAAAAATGATAGCCTTAAAAATGAAAGAAAAAGAAATGAGTATAAAAAGAATTAGACTTATATATATATGTATATACTGTTTATTTAAAAGAAATGATATACCTTATGAAGTTAAAGAGCGACAGTTTTAGAAATATGCTATTTTTTCAAGAACCTGGAATAATACCTCGAATGGAAGACTTCAAAACAAAAGAGCGTTACATACGTAAATTTCAGATTTCTCATAAAAAAGCGGGATGCGCGTTGTACGGCGAATATATCTAAGAATTAAAAATAAAAAAAGAAGCTTGAAAGTATAGATGCGCGTTTAACACCGGATTTTACTGTACGTATAACGCTTCAAATTATCATATTTTCAAAATAAACACTATGCATATTCCCCCTAAAAAGTTAATACAAATCTTTTCTAAATTCTAAGCTGCAATATACCAAAACCTGAAATATGAACACAAGTAATTTTGCCAGATAGACGGTCAAATTTCAAACAAGTATGTAATCAATATAAGATTAAACTCTGATTTAAGTGACCTTCATACCTATGTATTCACGCATAATTTCCTAGAAAGTAATTTATAAAAATTTAATTATTTATTTCCTAAAATAAGTCCAAAATTGGCATTTACCGCGATTCAAACTTTCGAAAGTAACCTTGGTCAAAGAAGGTTGTAACAAAAATTTAAAATTTAAATTTAAATGCTGATATCGATTATATAATATTGACGTGTAATTATGTTAATTACTCTGTTTCAGATTTAGAGAAAAAAATATTCGTTCCTCATATAAAAAGTATTGAAGGTTTCTTAAATAATAAAAGTTTACCTGCGTAATTTCTGTGAGCTTCAGCTGCATATTTAATTTCTTTAAAATTTTGAATTTATTCATCATAATTCTTTCAGTCAATATATACTAATGTATTCATTAAACAGTTATCCAAAAATTCAATATATGCATTCTCTTTTTAAATTATAAGGTGTGAAATTACATTTTGAACAACTAATATAAAAAAAATTATGTCTATCAATTCCTTCTTAGGTCAACAAAGAAAAATTTTATTTTAGTTACTTTTTATTAAATAGTTACAGTTAATATGAATGTGTGTATATACATATGACACAGAATCACAATATTAAGTGACAAAATAGAAAGCCATTTCCCTCGCCATTTTCCATTTTCCTTTCTATATAGGGTGTTGGACTATTTTTTTGTTTGTTTATTCATTAATTAAATTTAATTATTTTAATAAAATAGTATTGTAAAAAAGAAATCCCATTTGCAGAAATTAGGCATCCTAGGTGGGATCCGAACCCACGACCTTTGAATTTGAAATCCATTGCGCTTCAGGGACACAACGACCAATTTTCCTTTCTGTATATGCTGTTGGACTATTATTTTTGTTTGTTAGTATTTATTCATAATTAAATTTAATTAATGAATTAATATTTGGAAAAACTGTATTAACATCAAGTGTCATCCACTACAAGTTTAAAAAAATGTATTTGAACTTGAATGGATCAATAGATAGTATTTTATTCACGATTAAAAATTTGAACAAGATATATATAGATAAATATATATATAGGAAAAATGTGAACTAATAGTAGGAATTGAATTATGATGATAAGTAAATATAGTAATCTTTTGTAAAAAAATAATTTTTCTTACTTTTCAAAAACTAACAATACTATACGTTTGTAGAATATGTAATCAGTGCTTTTTACCTATACTCACACACACACACACTCTCACGCGCGCGCACGTATTTGCAAGAATTTTTGTATATTGCTAAATCGTATAATCCAGGGGTACTCAACCTTATTTTCCGCTGGGCCGCACACATATGTGTCAGCTATTTCACGCGGACCGCATACATATATTAGTTATTTCACGCGGGCCGCATACATATATTAACTATTTCACTCGGGCCGAAAAATGAGGATAAAGGGGAGAGAGAGAAAAGAAATGCTTTAAAACCAAGATAACACTGGGAATTTAAAATGTGGAAAATTAATCAAAATATTATAACTCTTGTTTTGCCTTTTTTTAATTATTATTTTTTATATTTTTTTTGTCACTAACACTATATAAGAAGAATTTAAGAAACACTTCTTGACAATTTCTGCATCAGTAAACGGTTTCATATGATTACCAATAATATAACAAACTTCACAGGATGTCTTTGTTACCGCTGTGATATTACCATTCACAAAACACTTTCTTGCTGTTGCAAAGATTATTCAAGAAAGCCTATTTATAACCTCGTGAAAGAGATCTTCGAGGAAATGTGTCATTGAATGAGATTCCTGTTTATTGGTATTTTTAAATACAGCACTTCATGACAAATCAACCAATTACTGATCCATGCTTGTTTTTAACTACAAAATAGTCAATCTCCCAATCGTCTTCGAAACGATATATTTTCTTCGAATATTTTTCACTTGCAAGATATGAAAGATAGTTATAAACTACTAGTTCCACCCATGAAATTGTCGCTATCAATTCGAGCCCGTACGGCACCGACAGCAAAAAGCAATGTGATATATTCGATTTCTTGACAAAGACTTTCCCACCAAATTTTTAATACAATGTTCTTAAATAAGTAAATTTCGGAGAGCAATGGACCATAGCCGGGCCACTTGAAAAGGCCCGGTGGGCCTCAGGTTGAGTATCGCTAGTATAATCTTTTCAAATTAAAAACAAAAAAGTGAAGACTTGAACAATGTCTCAAGTGCAAGTCAGCACGTAGACATTTGTGACGGATCAGTCTTGCAAAGGTGAAGAACGTTTCTATAGTGAGAACTGGGGCATACCCATTGAAAGGTGAAGGTGTTTCAATCCCTTTAAAAACATCACATTAACATGCGAATTTCCAGAACAAAAACGTATAAATATCTGATTAAAACTAGGTTAATCAAAAAATATTCTTTCTTAATATGAGTAATTAATAAAAACAACCACTCCAAAAGCGCTATGACCGACTCAAACTATCAACTGAAAGTGTCCATTTCACAAGAATACCTTCTCTCAACGCGTTCAAGGTTTTGTTTGCTCTCCAAACACGAGTTTCATTTTTTCTTTTTTATTAATTTGAAATATTTTTTTATTGTTATTTTGTTAGTGGCATCGGACAGAACGATGACAAAACGGTCGAGAAAGGAGTCAAAGACGTGGCCAGGAGGGTAATAAAGGAATGAATGGGAAAGAGAGAGAGTTAATTCGGTTTTCGGTCCAAGGTCTCAAACGTGCCTCCAAGAGTTCTGGGTCAAGGTCACTACGCCAAGGTAAGGAAAGACGGCGACTGCTGCTGTTTAAAATTGGCTACTTGTCTTGTTTTGTTTTGTTTCTTGCGGTGGGGTTTCTTCTTAACCAGTTTCTCAATGTAGGATGGTTCGAAACATTTTTTTATTGTTTTCCCTTTTTTTTTCTTAGGTTGGTTGAAACTGGATTGAAAGTGAAGATAAATGCCGAGATATTAGATGAGGTTTCTAAGCATGTGTGATAAAATGATGCAATGACTTGATATACTTCATGTTGCCCAATATGATTTAAATAATGGAACACAGGTAATTATATTTTATCAGTGTCATCTTAAGCTAAAATGAATTCATGGAAGAACATATTATAAGATGCAGAGTATTCAAAAATTTTTCTTGAAGCCACTGATAAACAATGGTCAGGCGTTCATTTTTTATTGAAGGTGTCAGAGTTGGAGTTAGAATTAGAGTTATATTTGCGTCGCACTATAAAGATGCTCGAGGGCTATTGGCGATGGATTGTGGCATAACGTAAGCCCCCGCATCGCGGGGGCCAGGATACTAGTGGGACTCTAAAGCCTGACTGACGTTTATTACATATTATACCTTAGGGCCCAAAATTTGACCTCACGGGGGAGGGGGGCTAATATTCTCCGTTACGCCACTGGTGATGGAGTTCATAATTTTAAACCATGCTCATGAACTATATTAAAAAGAAAAGTTCACGAAAGAAAAAACACAGTCTAGAGTTTATCTACACTGTTAAACTGACGAAAAAAAGGAAACTACCATACTTAAAATACAAGAAAGTGATTTATGTTGGCAAAGTAAAGTAAATTTGGCAGTGGTATATATTGGGAAAGCTAATAAAATATATTCTAATGAGATGCGTAGAAAGCCTTCTTATTCTTAAAATACAAGAATATAATGTTTCCATACGTCTTAAATTCTTATATATGTCTCAGGAAAATGATGAGAGGAGGAATATCATCAAATCCCTAAAGAGGATGATCTATTGACGGGAGATGTTAAAATAACTTCTCTTCAAGGTCATTTCCCTGATAAAAGTGAGGGATTTGAACAAGTCCGTGATCTGTTTGAGTGAAATGATGAAATAATATTGCCAAGAGTTTAGAAGTGTTTATTTAACAAATAGGGTGCATTATTAAACTTAGAAGTAAGTAATATAACAATAGTTAATGAAATACAAATTATTTATTCGAAACTGATTAACAAATAATTAGAAAATTAGGCTGTTATTTTTTGACGTGTAACATCTTTCCCCTCGGTTGCTTACACACTAAAATATCAATCCCTATGTTAATCCTATGGTGCCATTTTCTTAAAGATATGGGGTTGATATTTAGGGGATCGATAGTACTACCTGTATGGTTAGGAAGTACAAGGACTCGACCCCCAGGTGTCTCCCCGACAGCAGTTTGCCATTGCAAATCCAGAATAGTTCATTCCACTGAAACAGTTCAGGGATTTGATAAAATCACTTACTTTCATCAGAGAAATGATCTTGAAGAGACGTCATTTTAACATCTACCGTCAATTGATCATATCCCTTAAGGATTTGATGAAATTCCTGATTTCGTCATTTCCCTGCGACAGCCTACAATGATTTACAATGATAAAGATATCCGCGGTAGCAGAGTGGTCAGGGTCGCGAACACGTGACCGGCGTTTGCGAGTCACGAATTCGAGCATCAGTGCCACTGAACACTCGTCATATACAGGGACTGACTCACGTTTAACCTGTTATGGTTCAGATATTCCTCGTCATCTGAAAATGGTTCAAGATTACAAGGTCCGTCGCTAATTGCCCTCGTGTTGCTTTAAAGTGCTACGTCAGTGTTTCTCAAACTGTGGGGCCGCCCCCCTAGGGGGGCGTGATAACTCTACGAGAGGGGCGCGAGCAAATTGAAGAGTCGATAGCAAAAGATTATTAAAAACTATTAATTTACAGAAAGTTAACAAACAAAATACATTCTGATATATAAAAATAAAATACACAATTACACTGATATAATACATTTATAAATGTATCAGTACCTTACAATGTATTTTATAACTAATTTTAGTAAATACTAAGTTAGGAACAAGTTTAATAATTACCAGTGACCCCATGAGCTTGTCATTGATAAAATTATATATAGAAATTAACACTTATCTTGATAATTTGTACAGTTTATAATTAATTTCTTAACTTCCGATTAAAAGTTACTCGAATTGCTCCCCTACATCACCGTTTTGTACGTAGGTGCGTGTATGTGATGTATTGGGGGAGGGGGAAGGAATAAATAAGTAAATCCTCTGAAATAAGTAAATTCTTCGCAAACTCTGTCGAGGTCCTTTTATTGCATTCCAAAGCCTTCGGAATAATTTTATGGATAGCAGTGCTCAGAGAAGATCGTTTTTGGAAAGACGAATATATACGTCAGGGGAAATTAACGTCTTGGCTGAGTGAGACGTTTATATACGCTGGTGGCCCTTAAGAGGTTAAAGTCGTATTGTAGCTTTAAAGTCAAAGCATAGTGTTATTGAGTTCAAAACATTGTTATTGCTTAGAGGGGGCGATGAAATATGATTGAATATTGGGTCGCAGATATTGAAAGTTTGAGAAGCACTGTGTGCTACGTTAATATAAATACTCTCTCTCTCTCTCTCATCTCTACAATAAGATATTAAACACAATTAAGTTTAGCATTATAGAACAATAAAGAGAAAAATAGATAAAATGCATGATAAGTAGATAAAATACAAATGATTTGACAAAATTTACTAAGCAGATAATTTTTATTTTCAACTTCTAATTTTCAAAACAAATACTTAAGAAATTAGTTTTAAATACCTGCTGATATAATTTTCATATTAAAAAACTGACAGAATTCTTAAAACAGAAAATATTCTACAACTCTCAGTTTTAGGTAAAGTTTGTATTTATATTTCTAAGTTTGATCTATGTTGGATTTATTTCACAGTTACAGTTTTTTTTGGGGGATATGGAGCAACAAAGGCTATTATCCCAAACTAATTTCACATTTCACAAAAGTAATCTTGATTGCAATTTCAAAATTTTCAGTTTTTTACGCCGCTTTTTTGATTTTTGGGAAAAACATTGTTCAAATAAATCTTTTGAAAACGAAAAATCTAAAAAATATATACCTTATATTAAAAGGGTTTATTGAACTCGAAAACTTTTTGAAAAAATGACCAAATAGTTTTTTACGTCAATTACTTATCGAAAAAAAAGGATGCGAAAATTAAATTATGAGGATAAGGGTTGTTTTTAAAATTGGAGAGGTGGAATAATCTTGAAACAAAAGTAAAGATCAAAACTGGATAAATTAAAAATATGCAAAAAAAAATGAAAAGGAGGCAAAAAAGGAAAATTTAAAAAATTTTATTTTAAAAAATATTTATTAAAAAAAACTTTAAAAAATTAAATTATAAATACTTTTTCCAGTTACAAAACTGTTTCCATAGACTAAAATAGTAATTACTTTCAGACACCCATAAAGTGTGTTTTATTGCTCAATAATGCAGAGTTTAAGTTCAAGAGTCAAACCTATTAAATCTTTACCTTTATAACAGAATTCTGTTGAGAAAACACAAACAAAAACATTGTAACTAAGATGAGCAAATAGGTTATATAAATAAGTATATTTCGAAATTTAAGGGAAAAAAAATATTTTCCTTCAATTTAACTTTGGAAATTATTACTCATTTCAAATTAATTTTGAAAATTTTGAAAAAAAGAAACAATATTATTTTTTTTTTATTTTAGGGTTTTAGTTAGAGGCCTAAAATATGGAGAAGCATTTGCCACAATTTATTGTAATAATTTACATGGGTATGATATATTTTATACGCAGGCAGAAACCCCCCCCAAATTTTTTTTCCTTTTCCTCTCAAACACAAGCATATATATAAAAATGAGTAAAATTTAGAATATGAAAAAAAAATTAATGACCCGAACGATCGCAATTAGTTAATAAAAATAGTAAACGAAAAGAAAGATAATATATTAATTAGACAACAATACGTACAATACAGTATATATGTACTTTTCATATTACTTGTATAGGATATAAGTACAAAAAAATCGAACTTTTGCTTTAGGCACAATTTTTATAACTGAATAAAATAGTACTGAAGTTTTAGGCTGTCTTCGCATAATTTTAGAAAAACATGATTCAAATTCGGAACATTTTTCTTCAATACAAAAAATGCTCCTTGATTAGTAGTATTTTCTCACTTTACAATCCTGTAGACCTGGCGTCGGCGACTTCTGACACGCGTGCCACATCTGGCCCGGGGGGCAATTCTTATGGTGTTTGGCACTCTCACCGGGTCGCCCAAAATTTTTTTAAACCCCACGACCAGTAAACTCTAATTAAATCCCGCGGACCACTAATAGGGTTTTAAAGTGTTTAAAAATATTTATAAAAAAAAATTTTGATTAAAAACCCCTAAAATTCCTAGTTAAAAAATGAAACTTTAATTGTAACCCAAAATTATGAAAGCTTTATTAATAAACCATAATAAAATATGCAAAAAAAAAACAAAAAATGTAAAACAAAAAAAAATTTTTAAAAATTTTTAATAACAAAAATTTTTTTTTCATTATACAATCCTAGTGTGACGGATTTTTCCTTTCTTACTTGAAAAAAAGATTATGGGTATTTTATCCAATGTTGTTACTGTAAGAAGGGAAAAAACTGCATCCATTTCAAGTTGAGATCGAATATGTATTGAACTCATACGTCCGTAAAAGCCCACCCTTTAAATTTTTATAACCGATATATAAATAAACCCCCAAAGGAAAAGAGAAACATTAGAAAGTGCGAAACAAGCCCGGGACAAAACATGTAGATAAAACAGTGCAGCTACAGCAGTAGGATTTTTTTTACCGTGATGTTATTCTATGAAGTAGCGTTTTTATAACTTTTCACGTATTGTTATGAATTGAATTATGTTTTCAGAGTCTTTAGATCCGACTACGTTGGGGAACCGTGTTTTAAAGCACATAAATGGATAATTTTCATGATATTGTGTCACTTAGATTAGAATACATGAATAAAATTGTTTTAAGGAATTTTTGACAAAAATTATTTAAATACAATATTTCGGCAAAAAATTAACTTAGAATAAACTTTTTTTCAAAATGTTCCCCTTTTGTGAAAAATGCTTCTATTATAATAATATTTTGCCTGAATATAGCTCAGACCTCTGTACAAAGGCTCAACTATGAGTTATGAAAAATTCACATTAGTTTCAGAATTACAACCCATTGAAATAACTATCGGCGTTTTTTTATTAAAATTTCTCTCCTCTGTTGTCGTAAAACATGGATAAACCCACTTCTAATTTATATATTTCAAAAATTTTAGTTGAGCCTCTGTACAGAGATTTGATCTATATACAGACGAAATATTATTATAATAGAAGCATTTTTTACAAAAAGAGAATATTTTGAAAATGGGTCATTCTGTGTTCATTTTTTGTCAAAATATTGTACTTAAATAAATTTTTTTTGTTATACTATTCTTAAAACCCTTTTATATACATTTTCTAATCTAAGTGATACTAAATATCATAAATATTATCCATTTATACGCTTTTGCAAAATCACGGTTCCGAACATAGTCGGATACCTTAAAGCATAAATTAACGTAATAAGTAAGTATGTTCCACAAATTTTTCTGGGAACCAGCGAAATTTTTCCGCGGACCACCACTTTGGCGACCTCTGCTCTACTCTACTGTACAAAATTTGTCAGTTTCTGAGTAGATGTAAATAGATAATTTTGAAATAGAGCTGGACTAGCATCTTCAGAATTATGGAAAGCAACATTTAAAAATTACGAAAAAAATCTGGAAGATAACTCTAACGATAAATCAGCAGTTATTTTAGATTATTGGATGCCATTGCTGGAGATATTTTATTATTTGAAAGAAATTGTGGATGTACTCTGCATTCCGCTTTTAGTTCTACACATATTGCGAAAAAATCTTTCTCTATAAGTATTTTGAGCCCGCGAAGAATTTGTTTAACAACTGAACGTTCAGAATCGTGTCAAATTGAAAGTCACGAATTACATAAGCCCCTGATATTGCTATATGAAGTAGAGCTGAGCAGGAACAAGGTTCGCATTAAAATATATATTTTTTGTTTAACTATATTTAAAAGAAATACATATATTTTCTGCTGTTTATTTCTTATTTTAATAAATATGTAAAATAGATACATAACACATGTACAATTATATTTTACTTTTTTTATATAGAAGAAATTGTTATATTTTACGTTGTTTTTTATGTTAATAAATATTTTCATTTGATTCAAAATTAATATGTTACTGTTGCCACCTGTTTGACGGTAACAGATCAAGGCCCACGAAATTCATCACGGCGAAGGGCTAAATATACGCCTGTCGTTAGCCGTAGCTTTGAGCACCACACAGGTGACAGATTTGGCTCGGTTCCACCCCAACTTTTTTGAGGGAAAACGCTCTGGAGGTGCCTAGGACTTCCCACCTCTCTTCCCCTTCCATCAACCTCACGAGAGAACTTGCGGCTCGACGGTTATTTAGAGTGCCCCTATGCCGCACAGGCACTATAACATTCATAATCACATCCATGCTTTCTCTTGGGTTTGAACCTAGTTCCTACGGCACAGCAGTCAGCGTCATTAACCTCTATATTGATTGGGTGGTTAAAATGAATGTAAAAAATATAACTCTAAATCTATATTCTTGATCTCTGTTTCCTGACTCTGCATTCCTTATCTCTTGAATCGAATTGTTCCAAATATTTTCATATTAGTAACTTGTTTTGGCACACTACAGCTAAAAAGGTTGCCACCTTTACAGTTTGCTATGCTACCGCAGGCACTTACGTTTAGCAAAAGACAATCTTAATGATGGAAAGGAAATTAACGGAATATGCAAGTTAAAGTGAATTTGGAAGGGGATTTTAAAAATGATAAATGTGTTACGAAACAGGGGTGGGCAGACATTTTCAGGGTATGGGCTAATAACTTTTTTAGGATGTTGAGGTTCACCCAGTGGCGTAGGTGTGGTGAGGTAAGAAAAAGGTCTACAATATTTATTATAATAATAAATACGGAATAGGTATTTACCTACGTAACCAAAATAAAACACTCCACTTTTAAAACCGCGTTTAAATCAAAACCTAAGATACAGGCATAATAATAATAGCCATAAATATAATATTCAAACGATACATTTATTATCTAACAACTTGAAAATACATTTAAAAATAAAACATTTTGATTTAAAGTTTGTTCTCGTAGCTGTAGTCAGTAGAAGACTGCATACTATCAACCAATCGTGAATATTTCGATATAAAATTACTAACTGCTAATCTTCAGACAGTCACCCCAAAATATCTTGGCGGTTCACCTGTCGATTGCGATTGACTAAAGATATCCGACTGGTTTAAAATCATCATTTTCATCAAAAAAATCGAAATTTCTTTTATAGTCTATTTTTGTAACCCGTTTAATAAGCTTTCTAAAAATATCATACTTTTAATTCTGAGTCACAATTAGAAAAAGAGTTATAGCTGTTTTTGTTTGAGTCGAATCCGGAGAAAAAAAATCGAAACCGGAAGTGTGAGTTTTCGGTTGATTTTCACCGGCAAAATGAGATTTTTATACTTTTAAAATATTTTAACGAATTATTTTTATGTTTAGTAAATTTTATTTCACTTTATAAATATTTTAATAGATATATTTTGCCTTCAAATAGGCAACAGTTAACTGATTGCAATGTTTGCTTTATTGCAAATATAAACTTTATTTTGAATTTTCTGAAGAATGTTATTTTTGAACATAAAATAGTTAACGGTAAGAGTGATATTTTTTAAAGTAAATGAAATATTCTTATGAAATTTTTTGAGTTTGTTCTTTGTATTATAATGAATGCTTTCTGCTAAAAGCTAAGGGTAATTTTTCCAATTAAGTTATTTTTTAATGTAATTTTATACGAAAAAAAAAAGTTTCTTAAGAAAATTCTGGGTTTTTTTCATTTTGAACACCTGTGTTTCATAATTTTACAGTAGAATTTGAGCTTTTTTAAATATAAAGCAGAGTTATATATATATATAAACGTTAAAAAATTGTATTCCTGCAAACATTTTATTTATTTTTGTGATATATATATATTTAGAGTTGTTAGCAAAAGAGCAATTTTTTGTAATATTTTTGGTACAAATTTCTCAATATTTTGAAAAATAAGCTTTCAAAAAGTTATTCTTGTATTTTCATAGTTTTGCAACTTACTTAATTAAAAAATAACAATTAAATAATTATTTAAGTTATATTTTAGAAAATTGTTTTCGAACCCAGTCGGATACCTTAATGCTCAACCTTGCTGGGTAGAGGATTAATCATCCAACACACATCTACGGAAAGGTTGTACTGTCTCGAGCGTTAAATTTATGACAATCTTTACTATATTAAAACAATTTAAACGTAAGAATATCGGATTAAATTCAATAAAAATTGATAGAAAGTTAGTTCATAAATAAAAATCAAATATTAATATATTTTGGAATGGTGTCTATCAATATTTGCGATGTGTAAATTTATATGTAATGCGCTTATTTAGTAGTTGTTGCCAATAAAATACAAGAAGTGTTATAGAACAAATATACAGAAAAGAAATGAGTAAAACAGTAATGGAAAACTTTTTTAATGGTTTCAGAGAGAGAGAGAGAAAGCCGTTCATTCATTAAATAGTTTTTAAAACTGTTTAAAGAACTTTTAAATGAATGTTTGATTTTCTCTCATAAATTTTGATTCAAAAGTCCTGTCATTTAAAGCAGTGATGTCCAAAATTTTTTTCTTCATGGACCGGTCAAAGTTTGATAATTTTATCGCAGCCCACTGGGGGAGGATGATTGTTTATATTTTAGATTGTTTTGATCGAATAATTTCAATTTAATTGTATTTAAAAATATCTTTTGAATAAAATAAAATTACCCCCAAAAAAAAGAACTTAAAGTAATTTAGCATGGAATATAAAGAGATTTCCACGAAAAAAAATGGAAATATTTCGATGTCCTTTATGCGACTCGGTATTATTTGATCCACGGACTGGGGTTGGAGGACCATTGATTTAGAGTATATATGTCGCAGGAAAGTGATGAAATTAGGAATCTCATCAAATCCCTAAGGGAGATGATCACTTGACCGTAGATGTTAAAATAACGTCCCTTCAAGGTGATTTCCCTGATAAAAGTAAGGGATTTGAACGAATCCCTGAGCTGTTTCAGTGAAATGATGAAATAACATTGTCAAGTGTTTAAAAGTGTTTATTCAACAAATAGGGTGCATTATTAAACGTAGAAGTAAGTAATACAACAATAGTCAATGAGATACAAATTATTTATTCGAAACTAATTAACAAATAATTAGAAAATTAGGCTGGTATTTTTTTATGTGTAACATCTTTCCTCTCGGTTTCTTACGCACTCAAATATCATTCCCTATGTTAATCCTATGGTGCCATTTTTTAAAGATATGAGGTTGATATTTAGGGGATCGATAGTACTACCTGTATGGTTAGGAAATACAAGGCCTCGACCTCCCCAGGTGTCTCCCCTTGTATAGCATTTAGCCAATGTAAATCCTGACTAGTTCATTTCATCATTTCACTGAAACAATTCAGGGATTTGATAAAATCATTACTTTCATCAGAGAAATGACCTTGAAGAGAGACGTTACTTTAACATCTACCGTCAAGTGATCATCTCCCTTGGACATTTGATTAAATTCCTAATTTCGCCATTTCCCTGCGAGATATACGCTTATGGTCGTTGGAACATGGATCGCAATGTGATCCTCCGTTCCATATCTGAGGAGTATTAGAGTCCTGAGAAAAAAGTGGCCTTATATGACTGGAGAGAAGGAGCCTCCTGATTGGTTGGTTGATTGATTGAATATTAACGTCGCACTGTTCAGGTACTCGAGGGCTTTTGGCGACGGACCACGTAATTTTGAACCATGGTCAAGTGACGTGGACGACACCTGAGCTGGCACCCCCTCTCCTAACTACCACACCTCACCAACGGGAGGACGTTTCAGCTCTCGACCGATTTAACGTGCATCGCTGCCCTACACGGCCGGTCTTGAGTGGTACTGGGCTCGAACTCGTGACAAGGCAAGACACGATCCGATACCTTACCACTCGGCTACCGCGGCCACATTGGTTGGTTGGAAAGATGGTGAAGTTTACTGAGATGGTGTGAAAATACCGTAAAATCCGGCGTATAACGTGCACTTTTATCACAAAAAAATAAGATCGAAATTTAGGGAAGAGCTTTGATGAAATTCCTAATTTCACCATTTCCCTGCGACATATAAAAAAAATTTATGGATAAGAGAATAGCTTTTTTTTTAGAAAAAAAAAATTAAGTATCTTCAAGAGATAGAGTAACAAGACTTACACATCGAAGTTAAATATCGATGCATTTAAAGAAAATTACGAATACAATACTTCAAAAAAGAAATATCTATAAGCAAATCATTCCTTACAAAACAAATAATATGTTTATAAAAATATTTTCATGAAGTAATAAATTGTTTTTTTTTTAAATTTATTCAGATACCCCAAATCAGCATTCAGAATTCTCGAAAGGTAAGCTTTAATTTTTTTTAAATATTTGTCCTGTATTCAAACAGAAAATGAATTCTATTTATTTGTAAATGATTAATCACTATTTTTTTTACAAATATTTTGTAATATTTATGAAATAAAATTTTATGAGTTGTTTTGTTGTTTTAATTTCTTATTTAAATGCATGCAGTTTTCTTGTGGAATTAAACATTCAGAGCAAAATATCTCAAAATGATATGAAGCAATGAATTGAAATATTTATTGAAATAAACTGGAGATGGTTTAATTTTTCGATTATAAAATGCAATAAAAATAAAAGAGAGAAACTATTATAATAAAATTTTTCAACATGTTGTGGTCCACCCCAGTGGCATAGATGTGACGAGCTAAGAAAAAGACTGTAATATTTATTAAAATTTAATAATAAATACGGAATATGTACTTACCTACAAATCTACAATAAAAACAAGTAATATAAAAAAAAAATTAAGTCAATTCCTACTTAGATCAACAAAAAAATTTTTTATTTTAGCTACTTTTTATTAATGATTGATTGAATATTAACGTCACACTGTTCAGCTACACGAGGGCTTTTGGCGACGGACCACGTAATTTTGAACCATGGTCAAGTGACGTGGACGACACCTGAGCTACTTTTTTATTAAATAGTTACAATTAATAAAAATATATGCATACACAGGACAGAATCACAACATTAAGTGGTAATTAAATTTTATTAATTATCATTAAAGTATCGTATTGCCATCCAAAACAATCGTGTATATAAAATTTCAGTTCAATTGAATGTTTTAAAACGTGAGAAAAAAAAACCCATTTCAAGTTTTGACACAAGTCGCCAAAATGGTCACTAAGTCGCCAAAAATGATGCCAACGTGGCTGTGTATTTGTAATTTTTTAAATAATTAGTTTTAATCTATTAATTTTTATCAATTATAATTAAATTATTGTGGTGTCATCCAAAATAGTCATGTACACAAAATTTCAGCTCAATTGAGCGCTTTAAAATGTATTTTATTAACGATTGAAAAAACTCCACTAAGATAAATAAATAAATAAACAAATAAATATTTTGAGAGTGTGAATTAATAATAGGAATTGAAAAATTACAACTGAACGTCCGTGTTTAAAGCAAAAAGCAAGAGGCAAACATAACAATAATAACCACAAATATAATAATATCAAATATGCATTTATTACCAAACACTTCAAAATACATTAAAAATAAAACATGTTCTCTCTCTCTTCTGAAGTTAGTTCCTGTAGTTACATTCAATATATATATATATATATATATATATAGAAGACTTAGTCTACATACTGGCAGCCGATCTTGAATATTTCGGCATATAATTATACTAACTGCCAATCTTCAGGCGGTTCACCGGGCAATCGCGATCGATTTAATGCCCACTCCAGTTGTAAAGCATTTATTTGGCCAATTTTAATCTGAATCCTGGTAATAATAAAATAGGAACAAATTTATTGCAGCAATAAGACAGGAGAATGATTTATTTTTGATCAGATAATCGTAATATAGTGCTAGTGTATCCGGGAAAATAAAACCGATGTTCATACAGATTGTATTTAACTTTACCCAAGCATTTGATTGACCGTTAGGTATTTAGCAAAGATTTTTCAAGCTTAAAAGATGAAGAGACAGTACGATTTTACTTCGTAGGCGTCGATTATTTTAAATACAAGTGAAAGCTTAATATAAGTTGAAAATAAAATATGATATACATAATCGGTAAGTAAGCGTATTGATGAGATAAGCAGAAAATCTTCACCGGTTCAAACGAGATTACCATATAATCGTGAAGAAAGGACAGAATATCCTTTTCACGTCATTCCAAGATTATGGGTAAGGTTACAGACAGATAGATTACTCTAAGTAGATTCTCAGCTGCCCGCTAAAAACCTCTTACCACCTTCTCGAACATTACAGGTGACGAACTTAATTCTTAAATATAATACGAGGTGAAGTATTGAATTAGCTGTTCTAAATAAACTCATTTATGCCTGCGAAAATATTTTCAGCGGCATAGGTAAGATGTTGAAGTAGTTTCACTCGATTCTGGCAGGGATTATCTTTGTAATCGCTAAAGATTTCGAATAGAGGATTGCAGCTTTAGATTAGAATGAAATTTTTTTCTTCTTCTTCCGGTTTCTTGATCTTGTGTTTTGGAATCTTTTCAACTGCAGGCCTAAATTCGTGATTTTAGAATAGAGGATGGAACGACTGGCATATCTTGGAGTCCGTAAAAGTTATTTTTGTTATTCTTATTAAATGTTGAATATTTTGGTTTGAAGCATATTTTATTCGCTCTAAGGACTGTTAAATATTTTGACTAGTCTCAGATAAACATGTACCGATAAGGTTTGTTCAAGTTCAAGGCTAGATTTGAAAAAAAAAAAAACGAAAAACGAAATTATAATTTAGGAACATAAACTTCGTTTTGGTTAATATGAATTGCAGCCCAATATTTAAATTTCCTCTGAATATATAGTCGACACACAAGACTATAGAACTCTTGAATTTAAAACACAACAATTTTAATATTGCGAAGAAAGCTTTTAAACAAGTGCCAGCAGCTTTTATGCTGAGAACCTCTAATAACCTCTTGCTCTAGGGACAAAGAGCAACTTACGCATTCCACAGATTCTTATGACACAAACAACTTTCAAAACAAACAGCATGTTGCCATCGCGTAAAAGATGAATATCGTATTTATTCGAATTTAAGCCGCATTTTTTTTCCAATCTTAATGCTACTGAAAATCGGGTGTGGCTTAGAATCGAAGGTAGAAAAAATTTATCGGATGGAGTAATTAGAGAAATTATACAGGTACATGTATCTATTTAAAAATTTATAATATTGACAAAATAGCTTATTATTCACTTCTTATTAGTTCTCATTTTAAATTTATTTTAATTTCGAAAAATTGGATATCGAAAAACCATTTTACACCTTTTTTCATGAAAACTTATTGAGAATATGGGGTGTGGATGAGAATCGATGGCGACTTAGATTCGAATAAATACGGTACTTAATCGATGGCGTTGGTAAATGGTATGACAAAAAATTATTATTTTACACAAAATATATATTAATAAGAATTTAATAGAAATTATACTTGGCATATAAATGAACATACAAATAAACAATTAATGATAAAAATGTAGTTTGGTTTTTAATAAAAACATAATGCTATCAAAACGTTGACGATTCTAGAATTTTATTCGTGCACTTTTAAAACTGCACAGGAAAAACAATTTATGAAGTTTTATAGAAACAATTTTATATATATATATTCCATTATATAAATTTGACAACAAGAAAAAAACACGATACTCTTGTTTTAGATTGCAACTGAGCACTATGGCAGGTGAAAAATACTTTCTGTAACATTCAATCAGATCCATTTTCTGAGAAATTTACATTCTGTTCTTAAAGTATAAACACAATTAATTATACCAAAACAAACTTACCATAAGCTGGACGATCATGAACCAAGTTATTAAAAGAATCTAAATAAAAAAATTTAGTGATTTCCAATCAACGACTGCCGCGCGAATGGTGTCTATAAAATCAGTATAATTTATTCACTGACTTAGAAATTAATTAATTGTTATCGGTATATTCATCATTAAACAAAAACCTTTAATTTATATCAGATTTCTAGAGCTAGAAAAATTCGTTCCTTAAAAGCTCTTTTAAGCAATGAATTAGCTTAGTCACAAAACATACAAAAATGTTCCGTAAAAATGACGTCAATATTTTAAAGCGTTTCGACTCTAAAAGACAAAAAATCTTTTCCTCAAAGATTATACAAATCCTTTGTATTCAAGTTGGTACCCCCTTATTGTTTTAACTATTTGAAATAATTATTTTTTGAACACTAAACATGAAACATAAGGAAAGGGCAGCTTAAATAAAAACATTTAAAATTATATTATGAGGAAAATAATATTGATAATATTGTTCTATACCACTTAAATAGTTAATCAAATACATGTGTCCAGATAAATGTATACGGAAACCATTATAGGAATAAATTATATGACGGGTAATATTTCTTATTGTACTGTTTTGTTATTTCAAAATGAAATGTGAAAATAATGATCCATTGAAAAAAAGAACTAAAAAAAATTAAAAATTTCTTTTTAAAAAATTACCAAATTTTACTTCTAGGTTATTTTTCTTCACGTATTTTAGTTCTTTAAACTAGATTCGTACTTCCGTATCATCCCAACTTATTAGCGACATTACATGAAACGAAGCACATGGTTGCCAATTCAGCTCGTACGACACATAGGAAATCCGGGTTGCCAACTTGGCGAGTTATTAATAAAGTTAGCGATTTTAGCGGTAATGCATAAGTACCCTAGATTCATACTGGCTATAGCTTTTATTTTTGGTATGTATTTTTCTCAGTGGTTTTGCAATTCATTTTTCTGTTTTAAAAACTAACACTATACAATTTGTCTTTGAAATATTGCATTTATTTCTCTCTACTCGATAAATTAAATGCCTTTCTTGAATATCTCATTGATTTCAATTTATATAAATCTCTTACGAATTCAAAATAAATAATCTGGTGTAAATTTCAAGTCACAAAAAATTTAAATTACTAAATGCATATTCTAAGCTATAGCATAAGTTTATGTATATTTAGCCTCATGTTATACAAGAATAAGATAACGAAGAAAGCATGCTTAAAAAAACAAGTAACATAAAAAAAAAATTTTTTAAGTCAATTCATACTTAAATCGACAAAAAAAAATTTATTTTAGCTACTTTTTATTAAATAGTTACAATTAATATAAATATGTATATACATAGGACAGAATCAGAACATTAAGTGGTAATTAATTTTTATTAATTATCATTAAAGTATCGTATTGTCCTCCAAAACAATCGTTATATAAAATTTCAGTTCAACTGAATGCTTTAAAACGTGAGAAAAAAACCTTTTCAAGTTTTGACACATACAAGTCGCCAAAAATAATGCCAACGTGGCTGTATTTGTAATTCTTTAAATAATTAGTTTTAATCAATTAATTTTTATTAATTATAATTAAATTACTGTATTGCCATCCAAAATAATCATGTATATAAAATTTCAGCTCAATTGAGCGCTTTAATATGTATTTTATTAACGATTGAAAATTCCACCAAGATAAATAAATAAATAAATAGAGAGTGTGAGCTAATAGTAGGAATTGACAAGTGAAATTATTTGGCTGTAGTTCATCTATGATTGTTAATGCAGAATATTATATTTGTTATGAAGGGCTCAATATTAAATCAGAATCTCGATCTAAGAAAGTAATTTTTATTTCGTAAATATGCACTCTTCAAACGTTTTCAGTTGTTCATTAAAATTTAAAAATTAAAAAAATTAATTAAATCATTAATTTAAAATGATTATACAATGACAGTAAAGGTATAAAAATTTCCTCTTGTATGGTAATATAAGTCCATACTAATATTAATTTATATATAAAATTTTATTAAAAAGTATTAAACTCAACACTGGCTCTGACTATATTCTAGTTCAACGTGAAGAACATATTCGTAAAGATTTCATTGCTGTCATAAAATCTGACCGTAAGTGATGCTTAAATAGTGCAATTAATATAAAGTACTCAAAAGTATCATAAAAAGGATTAAGACATTTTTAATTTCGGTTACTTACTCTATGAATAACTTTCGGAGCAGGCATATAAGAATTATTTTACATTGTATCTCAATTTCTTTCAACAATGCAGTCGGTGATCTGGAATTACCCGGCATATCTTTTGACCTCCGCAATTTGGCTCGAGAGAAGAATTCTGACACTCCTCCTGGACATTACTCTCATAAATATTGAAGGACCTTAAGAATGTAAAAGAGCCAAAGTGGTCATACAGTTCTTAAAAATTTTGATAACCTCAGTAATTTTCTTCGACTCTCACGATTTCGACGAACTAATACAAGAATATGGTCATTGGCATTTATAGAGGAACGAAACTAAACATCGTAATCATTATTTAATTAGTTATTATTTATTAAAGGTATAAATAGTTTTGTTGACACCTAAACATCTTCTGGTACCTTCTGCAGTACAGTTTTGGGTTTGTTGTGTCATTTATCTTCGTATTTTTCACATCCTTCACAATAGTTATTAAATGAATTATAGCTATTCATTAGAGTGCGTGACTAGACTAGAATCGTGTTATGCAATCTTAGAATAGAATGATCTTGCAGTAAACACATTCGACTCAAAAGGTGTCCATCAGGCTGCAGAAGCAAATATTTGCGCGTATAGTATTTTAAAATAGTGTATTTTAATATTTTATTCCTTTCTTGCCAAATCGATCCATTTTTATCTTTTATGGAATGTATTCCGTCTGCCCTGCTCTTAGGCAAACAAATTTTTCTCTTTATAAGGCGGGAAATTGTATATTGTCGGAATACATATACATATATATATATAAGCATATACTAGTAGTTAACCAGACTGTTCATTGGCCATTTCAAGATGTTGTATGATTATATATATTGTTTTTAAGTTATTGAGAGGTATTCAAGCCTTTCGATTGCATTGAAAACCATTCTTATCGATCTCACCTCTTGATTTAAAAAAAAAGGCAGAACTTGAATTTCTAAGATGGTAGAATGTTTATTTTAAGCATTCCCTCCCCCCGAAATTCTCTCCTTGGGGTCGATTTCTGCAAAAATCGTTCCTCAAAAACCGTCCTGCCAAAAGCGTTTGTTTACTCAACAGAAGAAATAGGTTTACTGAATTTCAAGACTCTGAGACTGATAGTTTAAAAACGGGAACTTCTCTGTCTATACACCACCGCAATATCCTCAGCCCCCTTTGGGAGTTCTTTTCCGTGATACTCCTTTCAATAAAAGAAATATTCTTGCCGTTTTCCAAATTTGTATGTCTAATAATTCAAAAACAGATTTTTTTTTAAAAAAATCTAGAATGCTACTAGAATTTTCCTTTGAGAGTCGATTCTCAAAAAGAAGGTTCTGGAGGCGAAAATTTCAAGTATAAATCTAATAGGGCAAAAACGGAATTTTTATTATCAATATGCCCCCGCTCCCATAGGAGTCGATTTCTGTAAAATCCATTCTTAGCGCTTCTCTACTCAACAAAAAGTACACGCCTTCCAAATTTTTCATGTCTGTGGATCTAATAGTTCCGGAAATTTCATAATGATAATTTAGTAACTGAGCGAGTCACTTTTCTTCTCTCTATATATTATAAATACAAAGAGAGAGAGAG
>BMAV01005210.1:288588-307330 GCA_019973955.1 Trichonephila inaurata madagascariensis
GAAAATTCCACCAAGATAAATAAATAAATAAATATATAGAGAATGTGAGCTAATAGAGTAAATTGAGAAAAAGAATTCCACCTGGTCACTGCGTAGCAAAAACGTTCCTTTCCATCCTTCACCCGAATCTACAAGCCTCAAGAAGAGGACCAAGGTTACCAGATCTCGTCGACACGCAGTGTATGCTAACACATTAAAGAAGGTCAAGCGATTGTGGACAAACAAAGCGGTGAAGCACCTCTCGCTCCGGTAAAAAGATACGGTCTTCCCAGAGGTGGACATAGTGTTAGCACATAGCAGGGAGCACACAATTAAAAGCACAAAGTAATATTTTGTCAAGGGTATATGACGTTGGAGTTATGTGGGAAAGACCATTGCAATTCTTATTTTATTATCTTATCTTTTTTTTTTTTTTTATTAATTTTCTTGGAAAGTTTGAGTGTTTTGACACTTTCCCCTATTTGAATCGCAATGATAAATGTTGGGTTGTACCGTAATTATTAAGATTAAATTATTTCTGCGTTGTGGGTTTCTCGAAAGAAAAAAAAATGTTTTCAAAAACTTGATTTTTTTTTATTGAGTGTGACGTATTAACTTATTTCACAAAACAAGTTTTTAAGGCTATCTTCGCGTATGTTATAGAACCCGGTTTGGGAAATTTTTTTCAGATATGAAAGTACTTTAACATTAATATGATATATATATTCTGGCTTCTCTATTTTTAAAGAGCGGCATATTTTATCATACTACTCAATTTTCTCCGAATTGAACCATTTTTTTTTCAATTCCTACTATTAGTTCGCTCTCTCCCTATATATGTCTTGTTCAAATTTTCAATCGTTTATAAGATACTTTCTGTTCCTCCATTCAAGTTCAAATACATTTTTTTAAACTTGTAGTGGATGACACTTGACGTTAATACACTTTTTTCAAATATTAATTCATTAATTAAATTAAAAAGTGAGTAAATAGTAACAAACAAAAATAATAGTCCAACAGCATATATAGAAAGGAAAATTGTTCGTTGTGTCCCTGTAGTGCAATGGGTAGTAGGTTAGACTTCTAATCAAAGGGTCTTCTAATCAAGGGCAAATCCCACCTGGGTTGGCCTAATTTCTGAGAGAACGTGATTTTTTTTTTTGCTACACTATTTTATTAGAATAATTAGATTTAGTGAATGAATAATTAGTAATAAAAAGTAGTCCAACACCCTATGTAGAAAGGAAAATGGAAACGAAATCGCTTTCTCTATTTTGTCACTTAATGTTGCGATTCTGTCATATGTATATCCATATTTATATTAATTGTAATTATTTAATAAAAAGTAACTATGAAATAAATTTTTCTTTGTTGACCTAAGTAAGAAATGACTTAAAAAAATTTTTTTTTTAATATTATTCAGGAAAAAATCAAGAGAGGAGGGATATGAGAATGTTTTTCAATACAATGGAAAGCTTAATGATGACTCCAGCCATCAATAACAATAGAAACTTAACTTAAAAACAGTTTATAGCCGTACAATATCACGAAATACCTTGCGAAGTGGATGAGTAACTGCTTGTTTGTTTCTAAAGCTCATCTGAATTTTTTTTTTAAATTTGTATCTAAGATCACGAGTAATAAAAATTTAGAAATGTTTTTAATTTCTCCAAAAGTTATAATTTATGGGCCAATGTTAATACTAAATTAAAATGTGATTAATGTATCCGATTACCCTAAAATCATGATTTTTTTTTATAAAAAATTAGCAATTTTTTTAAGATTTTATTTTATAGGCCATCTTATCAGTTTTAAAAAAATACCAAGTTTTTTTTTATTTTCCATTCACTAGAACAAAAAATAAAAATGTTTTAGTATAAAAGCAGATACCATAACTTTACGAAAGATGTCAAACTTTAAAATGCGTTTTACTCAAAACGTGTTTTTTTCGAAAAGCTCTAATGGAGACAGCGATTGCTCAAAAAGTTTTTAAAATAAATTTGCTGAAACTTTTTGTGTATGTTCTGTATAACAGTAGAAGTATTTTAACCCTCAGATTTATCAATCACTGTTTTATTACAAAATTTACAGTTCCTTATGTGAATACAATCACTCTGTTTTTTTTAAGCAATTTCATAAAATCACTAAGATAAAATGCTCTAGTTTTTGTGTAAAAATTAAAATATCACTTAACCTGAAGATCATTTCAGAAAGAAATAGCAAAGAAATACATCAAAATTGAGAATTTGTTCATTTACTATTTGTAAAGAGCGGGCCCCGTTTTATGTAGTTTTTTTGTCAATTTTTACCCATTTTAGAAATAATAATTTATTTTTCTCTTTTTAATTTTAGCCTTTTTTTTTCTTAAAATGTACTCAATAAATCTAAAAACTACAAAAAACTCCCCATATCTTCATTTTTTTTAAAAAAAAGTTGTCCTCAAGTAGGGTATCTTAAATAAACGTCATTAATAAATTTAATAATCTCAGAAAAAATCTTGCTTAGGTTTAAAATATTTACTCAAATTTCAAATAGTTATCTCAAACTTAACGAATTTTTAATGGAATAGGAAAATGAAATGTATTGTTTATCTAATCTATCTTCTCTAAACTTTAAAAATGTGCATACTCTCAAACAATTGTTTATACCCTTCACCCTCGCCTTAAATCTTTTCGAGTACAGTAGCTCTGACATTCACCGTGAATCATTTCTTTTTTTTTCCTGTAAGGAAATTTTATGCATGACATGTCACAAAATAAGGCTACTGCAAATTCATACCGTCTTTTGTAATATTCTGATAATATCACCAGAGATCTCTCACAGAGTACTTTAACTTGTGAATGGGAAGCATTGTCATAAATGTTTAGAAATTGGGGTATATGTAATATATAAATGATGGTGGGAATTTAATACTTGAAAAAAAATGTCTCCAAAGATTACGAAAGATAATAAAAGACTATATCTTTCCACATTATTCTTAACTCAACAAAAATGTCTATATATCTTTCCGTAATTGTTCTCTGGGGACGTTAAAACCAGACATTCTGATCCATTCGGATTCAAATAATATTGGTTTAAAGATACAATCAAATCGGTATTTTATGTCAAATCAACAGTCGTATTTTTTTTTCTGCTCACGTGTGTCTGAACTCGTGTTTTGAGGAAAGTAATGGTTTTAAAATAGTAGAGTAATGTGAAATTTATGATTATATATATTGTAAACGCGTGTCTGTATCATAGTGCAAAGAAAAATACAAGTTTTTCGTTAGAGAACTTTTTTATTTTATGTGTTAAGTATTTCTATACAGAAGCTTTCGATATTCTGCTCATACAAATTTAAGATTTTTCAAATTGTATTTATTGGTGTGGTGTAGTAGTTAGGAGATGGGGGTGCCAGCTCAGGTGTCGTCCCCGTCACTTTACCATGGTTCAAAATTACGTGGTCCATCGCCAAAAGCCCACGTGTAGCTGAACAGTGCGACGCTAATATTCAATCAATCAATCAAACTATATTTAATGAAATCTCATACTTTAATGTATCCGATTACGTTCGGAACCGTGATTTTTCAAAAGCGTATAAATGGATAATATTTGTGATATTTAGTGTCACTTAGATTAGAAAACGTATAAAAAATTGTTTTAAGAATATTATTAAAATAAAAAAATTACAATATTTTGACAAAAAATGAACATAGAATGAAAAATTTTCAAAATATTCTCCTTTTGTGAAAAATGCTTCTATTATAATAATATTTTGCCTGTCTATAGCTCAGACCTCTCTACAGAGGCTCAACTAGAATTTTTAAAATATATAACTTAGAAGTGGGTTTATCCTTATTTTACGACAACAGAGGGGATCAATTTTAAGAAAAAAACGCCGATAATTATTTCAATGGATGGTAACTCTGAAAATAATGTGAATTTTTCAAAAATCTTAGTTCAGACTCTCTGGAGAAATCTTTTCTTTATATAAGTGTGTGTGTGAAATATTATTTTAGAATAATTTTTTATAAAAGGAGAACATTTTGAAAAAAAATTATTCTAAGTTAATTTTTTGCCAAAATAGTGTATTTAAATAAATTTTTTTGTCAAAATATCTTTCAAACAATTTTATACATGCATTCTAATCTAAGTAATACTAAATATCATGAAAATTATCCAGTTATGCTCTTTTTTAAAATCATGGTTCCGAACGTAGTCGGATACCTTAAGAGCGTTATTAGAGAAATACCTCTTGCTTTCACGTAGTCCTTTTTCGTGGTTAAGATGGTCGGTTTTAATTTCATTTTGTGACATAAATTGCCAGTAAGATTTGTTGTATTTCAATAACGTGGCATCGGTGAGGTTATTGTCCTGGTGCCACAGAATACCTTCCGTGTAGAGCAGCGATACTCAATCTGCGGCCCACCGAGCCTTTTAAAGTGACCCGGTCATGACCCATTGCTCTGAGAAATTCACTTATTTAAGTACAATGCATTAAAAAATTTGGTGGGAAATTTTTTGTTGAGAAATCAAATACATAAATTTTGCTTTTTGCTGTCGATATCGTACGGGTGCGAATTGATATTCTTTTTTTTCTCTTTGTAACGATTACGGTTAGTGATAATAGACAACAGTGTGGCATAGCGACAATACTATGTGTGAACCTAATTTTTAACTATCATACTTTGCAAAAGCGAAAAGTATTCGAAGAAAATATATTGTTTAAAGACGATTGGGTGGTTGACTATTTTGTAGTGAAAAACAAACGTGAATCAATAATTGTTTGATTTGTTACGAAAGTGCTGTATTTAAAAAAATAAAAATAAACACACACAGGAATCCTTCGATGACACTATTCTTCGAAGATCTCTTTCAAGAGGTGATAAATAGGCTTTCTTAAATAATCTTTGCAACAGCAACTAAGTGTTATGTCAGTGGCATTATCACACAAGACATCCTATGGAGTTTGTTACATTATTGGTAATCATATGAAACCGTTTACTGATGCAGAAATTGCGAGGAAGTGTTTCTTAAAGGCTTTTAATATTTAGTGTTAGTGACGAAAATTTAAAAAATAATTTAAAAAAGCAAAAAAAAAAGGAGTTATAATATTTTGATCAATTTTCCACATTTTAAATTTCCAATGTTATCTCGGTCTTAAAGCATTTCTTCCTCCCCCGACCCCATTTATCCTCATGTTGCGGCCCGCGTGAAATAGCTGGCATATGTATGCGGCCCAGCAGAATAAAAGGTTGAGTACCCCTGGTGTAGAGAGTCTGATGCACGTTGAATCTGTCGAGGGAGAAAGGGGATACCATTCAGATGGCGTCCATGTGCCCTGGCCGATCTCAAAATTACAAAGTACGTCACCAAAAGCCCTCGTGTTGTTTTATAATATAACACGTATCTGTATTTCGATAACTTTAATATACTTAAAAGATGCCGCGAGTTCGCGACTGTGACCACCAGGCTTCCGCGGCTGACCACTTGAACGAAGCAATGCTTACCACTATATAGATACCGCAACACCTTTGCTACTGCAGGTGAATGAGTCGGTGAATATTAAAGTCGCATTATTCAGCTACTCGAGGGATTTTGGCGACGGACCTCGTAATTTTGAACCTTGGTGAAGTGACGAGAACGACACCTGAGTTGGTACCCCTCTCTCCTAACTTCTATACCACACCAACGGGAGGACGTTTGAGCTTTAAAAGATTCCTCAACTCGGCGTGTCTTCAGCGGTTCCAGGCTCGAGATCATCACAAGCCGGCCAAGCTTGTCCAAAAGGCTACCGCAGCCTTTTTGGCTACTGCGGACGCAGGAAAATATAATGAAGGTATTTCTCACTTATTATACATTCTCTTTAAAAAAATCAATATTTATTTAGTTGAATCTGTTCTAAAAATCTTATTTTTACATTCCATATAAGTACATTATATTTTACATTCCCAGAAGTATTCATTTACTCTGAGTGTTTTTATTGAAAATTTAAATATTTATCGAATTTTTTTATGTTTTAATCACCATCTTGGTGAACAAAGAAAAAAAAAATTTTTCTTTCAAATAATTTGATAAAGAATATTTTCTACTTCAAGAAATTTTAAATACTGGATCCCTAAGTATTTATCAACGTTTCCAGGAGATATAACAATATTAAATCCTGAAATCATTATAATTCACTATTTGCCCTTATATACCCTTAAGATTTATATCTTAAGATACTTGCAGTATCTTAAGATATAAATCTTTACCACGCATTTTCCTGTTCAGGATTTGTTTGAAACAAGTAAAGAACCATTTTAAAATTATATCGAATTTATTATTTAACTATATTATACGCACTTTTCTAAATTATGGTTGTTTTTTTAAAAAAAGTTTTCCTTATAAGAATTAATTACACAGATATATATATTTCGTAGAGAAAAAAGGAGGCTTGACTTAAATATGTTCACCATGTCCAAAGGTGAGTCCCTAAACCACAGATTACATGACCAAGGTTAAAAAAATGTTTATCCGTCAGGATTTCGTTAAAAGGAGGATTCATTTAGATTTCGCTTTCTAAGAAAAAACGTGTATTTGTTTCGACACGTTGAAATCATTTATTACTTTTCTCGCGCAGAGTAAGGACAAACATTTGCAGAATCTAACTGTGAAATATTAAGAAATAAATATTATATATATAGTCAGGGGTAACCTTTTTTCCCACCAGGCCGCTTACACATAAGTATTTCACGCCGGCCGCAACTTGCGGATAACCAAAAAAGCAGACTAAAAGACCAAAGCAACATTGACAAACATAATTAATCAAAATATTAAAACTCATTTTTGGCTTTTATTTTAATACTATATTATATTAACATTTTTTATCAAACACACACACACACAAATATTTATTTTTATGAATTTTTACTGAGTTATGGGATAATTTCTATACTTTCATCTATGACAAAGCCACTTACATTCTACTATTAAAAAAAAATTAATAGCAGAATTGATACATTTGATTGCTTGATTGATAGAATTTCCTGTTAAATTTTTTGTTCACTGTTCTCCAATAACTGAATTTCTTATTGCAATGGGCCATGATCGGGACACTCAAAAACCACTCATCATTGCTCTAAGTTGATCATTTTTTATATAATCACACACAAAAAAAAATTGTTATAAAATCTGAAAATTATTATGGCTACTAAAAATTCCGGTTACAAAGAATTTTTTCGCAGCAATATAAAATATTCGGCCGGCTGGGTGACGTAGTTGGTCTGGCTCTGGCCTTATGCACCTAAGGTTGCGGGATCGATTTGAACTATGGTCAAGTGACGAGGACAACATTTGAAAGGGTACCTCTCTCTCTCCTAACTTCCACACTTTGCCTGTGGCCGTGGTAGCCGAGTGGTATAGGTATCGAATCGTGGCTTGCCTTGTCACGAGTTCGAGCCCAGCCACTGAAGACCCGCCGTGTAGGGCAGCGATGTACGTTAAATCTGTCGAGAGCTGGAACGTCCTCCCGTTATTGTGGTATTTAGGAGAAAGGGGTGCCAGTTCAGGTGTCATCCACGTCACTTGACCATGGTTCAGAATTACGTGGTCCGTCGCCAAAAGCCCTCGTGTAGCTGATTAGTGCGACGTTAATGTTCAATCAATCAATCCAGACTTTGCCAATGGGAGGACTTTGACCTTTGATAGATTTAGCGGGCATCAGTTTCCTCTACACGGTGGGTCTTCAGTGGCACAAAGGCTATAACTCATGGCAAGCTGGCTACGAACTCTCGTGGTCATAATTACAAGGCAACCACGGCCAATTGAATTTCCGAAAACATTCTTGGCGTTTACACTAAATGACATGCGTGTATGTACTGCAAACAAAGACGAATTATACAGTTTTTATTTTCAATATTACAAAGAAGATTTTGATACTGTAAATATAATCAATGCATTTAGTATCATTAATACACTAATATTCATAATTAAGAGAATTTGTGGCATATTTAGAATTTTTCGAAAAGTACTGAAGGAAAGGTAAAATTTAATGTTTCAACGCAAAAATAAAAATTTTAAATGTAGTATAGCGCATATGGGTAAATCGACAATGCACTTAATGAAAAAAGGTTTAGAGTGAGTGAATATTAACGTGAGACTGTTCAGCTACACGAGGGCTTTTGGTGACGGACCAGGTAATTTTGAACCATGGTCAAGTGACGTAGACGACTCCTGAGCTGGCACCCCTTCTCCCAACTATCACACCTCACTAACGGAAGGACGTTTCAGCTCTCGACAGATTTAACGTGCATCGCTGCCCTTTCACGGCGGGTTTTTAATGGTACTGGGCTCGAACTCGTGACAAAGCCAGCCACGATCCGATACCTATACCACTAGTCTAACGCGGCCACAAAAGGTTTCCAATGCCAATTTCATGCCTAGTTCGTTCGCAAATCGACACATTTCTTGATTCTTTTTCAGTGAAATTCAGTAAACACACACAGTGACACATTAAGAAATGATAATCAAACTATAAAATGAATAACTATTATTTCTTTATGCTTTAAAAGAACAAAAAAAGAGAAAGTTCACGCAATAATACAGCCCTAAAAATGAATTTGATTCCAAAAATATTTCAGACAGCTGTGTGAGTTCTGACTGACTATAAATGAAAAAAAATTGCGCAGTATTGTCAAGAGGGAGAATTGCACATTTCACACATCTAATATAATAAATATACTGCGTAGAATGTGGTTACGGTTGCTTAATGTATACGATTGATTATTATTCAGAAGATTCTAGACATTGATATACTCACCAGACATACGTCTCTTTCCATTCGTCTAGTAATTTTGAGAGTATTTAATCAGAAGAATTTTTGGAATTCATCAACATTATATATAAATTGCTTCTACAAATTCTTCATTTAAAACATGTATTCAATGAATGATTCTAAAGCAGAAATAAGCAGCTTACTTAACGATTTTATAAAAACAATACCTATCTCATTGTACAAAATGATAATTTAGACTAAAAACAAAATTGGAAGAGTATGTAATTCGCTTATCAATTTCAATTATACTGTTTAACCCTTAACTTGCCAATTTTTTAAATTTCTATGAAAAAATTATATCAGCTAGTTCTCAAGTAATAATAAAAGGGAAATATATATATATATATATATATATATATATATATAAATTAAGCTGTTTTAAATTGAATTTCAGCCATTTTTTTGTTTGTTGCAGAAGTGCAACATTCGCAGTAGTGCTGTAAATTACAAAACTTTTTTTTATATGAGGATTTTATTATTCATCATAAAATGTTAACATTTCTTACCTGGTAATTTATTTCGTCAATAAACAAGAGGAAGCATAAAATTTAATGGATGCTTTTTATAGCAAAAACACACACACACGCAGTTCTTGAGGCATCAGAGATTTTTATAATTGTGATTTCTGTAAAAAATGTACTACCATCTAATGACAAAATTAGCATGTATTTCGTTGCAGTAATCTTTTTTTCTCAGATAAGTTATTTGCAGGTAATTAAAAAAATATTGAGTCTGTTAAATTAAAATAAATCATATGTTGCAGAAATGCAACAGTATGTAGCAGAAACGCAACAATGGGAAGTTACGGGTTAAAGAGCAAATAAATGGAAAAGACCCTTGAAGAACTATAATTAACAACGCTTAATCATCATTAATTATTATAAATGTGCATCATTATTAATGCTTAAGATAATTCTGTTTTAGAGGAACTTTTTTTTGAAGATAACTAAAGGTGTTATTAGTCTTGATAGCGAATCATTAAGTAGCCTCAATGCATTAATACATTCTGCAATGCAAGGTTTAAATTTTTTTTAAAAATATATAAATTCATTTTTTTCGTACATATTTTTGCATAAAATGAATGCTTTTGCAGTGTTAGCTTAACAAAACTTGCTTTCACATTTTTGTCTCACGAAACAGAATAGTAAATTATAAAATTCGTGTTCTTTATATAATGAAAAAAGTTGTTGAAAAGATGCATTTAACCATTAACGAAGACAAAACTAAATACATACCATTTGCAAAAGTTCCAGTAGGTTATAAATATCTGCAGACAGAAAAGTACAGATTTGAAGAGGTTAATAATTTTGCCTATTTGGGCTCAAACATTGGTAATCTAAACGACATTGGCGCTGAAATTAAAAAACGTATTATTGCTGCTAAGCACTGTTTTCATGCTATAAGAGCTTTTTTAAAATCAAAACTGATTAAAAGACATTAAAAAATCACGCTATGTAAAACAATCATCAGACCCGTACTTACCTATGGTTTGAAACTTGGACCTCGGCTCAATCATAGACTGAACATCCAACAGATTTTTTTTATGAATCATCAATGGAAAAAATATTAGGAGCTTACATTTTTCAACAGAGGCATACCTTATTACTCTACCACATAACGACCTCATCTGACCTCATTGTTGAGGTACCTGTTTGGATTGGTCATGGAGGTGTTATTTAGTGGTCATCACGATCGCCACTGATTTTCAGTACATGGGATTTTGGAAAGGAAAAAGGGTACATTCCGTCATTTCCCACATCCATTCTTGAACTAACATCAAGAATCTACGCTGCAATTAATTTGATCGGCAGAGGCATGCTGACAAATCTGTGGTAAGAGCTGATTTACCTATTGCCTATTGGACATTTGCAAGGTAACGAAGGAGCCACATCAAGCCATTGTGATAGTGGTAAATTTGTTGACTATTTCTCTATCTTACAACACTATACACTTTAGTTTTTTTCCTCTATAAATTACATGCAATAAATCATTCATTTTAGCCATCTAATTTGTAGATAACCTGTACATTAAAGCTCTCCATCTTCCAGCTATTTTGAAATCGTGAACGTAAAGTTAATCCTAAGAAAATTCTACTTTTTTCTTCAAATTTGTAATTGTGTACCGATTTAAATGTACTAAGTGTATCCAAAACAATAAAAATAATGAAGACTTCTCGTGCATTGCATTTTTGCACCAAATTTCTCAAATGATTTGCATTGGTACCTACGCATTATACCGTCGACATACTTCGCAAAGTCAAAAGACGTCGCCAATTCAAAAAAATATTACCAAAGGCTGTCATTATTATTATTGTTGTGCCTCAACATGCTCGTGAATGTCTTCCACTATTGGCTGAATATCGCGGCATTTAGCGAAGTTTTATGATTTGACGAAATTGGTCGATGGTATAATACGTAAATACCTTTTTAATTTTAATGTGATAATTTATTTGTCAGTTTTCCGAACCTTAAAAATAGTTTCTAAGATCAGAAAAAAATATAATTTCAGAAAAACCACTTTCTTTTTTCCTTCTTCTTTTGAATGCACTTCATTGCCTTCAAATCGATGAACTATCCTAAGTTTAAGAAGAAGAAAAATAGAAATTCCATAGGATTAAAATTACATGTTCACGAATTAAAAATAACAAATGGAAAGAAGTCAATCTCTCATTGATCATAAAGGGAAAAAAATGTTTTACTTACCGTTTCATTAATAGTCGATTTAACTTTAAACTAATTATACTTCAAAAGAGGTGCTCTTTCACTTTTTATCATTTCAAAATACGTCATAAGAGACTCAAAAAATATTGAAAACAACTACTCTCTTCTATAGATTTTTATCAGGTATACATATTATTTTCTTTCATTGCAACAAACTGAGATAAATTAGCAGACGTAATACTAGTTTTCTGGATTTAAAAATATAAAGTGAAACTATAAATTAGCCGATTCTCTATAATTTCATACTTTTCCTTCAGTCTTTTTCGTAACCATTTAAACGTATGCAGATAGATCAATTTTCTTCAAGGTACTAAAGGTACATGCATATTAACTTTTTGCTGTGTCAGAGTTGATGATAGTAAAAAAAAACAACCTCTAAGCTGTTTAGAACCATTTCTTTAAACGCTTAATAGACTTGCCTTGAATCAGCAGAAGAAAGGTTATACAGTAAGAGTTATTTAAGGAGTTGTATATTAAAAACCTGTTTTAAAAACTCTTGGTTTTTGAAAAGTACTGTACTAATCACATGCTTTTGAGACAAGTTTGTTAGTTAGATTTGTAAAGTAAGCAGTAATAATTATAATATATTCCAATATATCATTTTGTACAAGACTTTTATTTAAAACTGACACATTTATTTAAAATTTCCGATCTTTCTTGAACGAAAAAGAAATTAATATGTAGCTATAATACAGATAATTTAATCCGCGTCGAAAAACGATAGCCGTAAAATCCGGCGTATAACGCACACTTTTAGCACAAAGATCGAAATTTATGGGTGCGCGTTATACGCCGGGTATACAAATGAAAGCTTCAAAAATAAAGAAAAGAGCATATTAAAAAAAATCTTATATGTATATCGGAGAATGCTGTTTATTTAAAAGAAACGACATTCCTTATGAACATGAAATGTTGTAGTTCTCGCCGCCCATCTGGTATAGTGGTTAGTGACGTTGATTGCGATGCCGTAGGCCCTGGGTTCGAATCCCGGCGAAGGCATGGATGTGTGTAAGTGTATAGTGCCTTCGCAGCATGGGAGTACTCTAAATAGCCGTCGAGCCGTAAATCCTCTCATGAAGTTGGTGGAAGGGGAAGAGAGGTGGGAGGCCTCTGATCCCCCCAGGGTGTTCTCTCTCAAAATTGGGGTGAAACCAAGCAAAATCACACTGCAACCTGCATGGTGCTCAAAGGCTAACGACCGACGTAAAAATATAGCTCTTCACCACTATTAATTTCGTGGACTTTGATATGATGTTTCTGTCGATCCGGTGGCAGAAGTAACAACAACAAATATTGAATTTCCAGATATGTACTACTTATTCTTCAAAAGCCTTGGATAATACTTGAAAACATAAGAGCCTTACACATGTACATTTCAGGTTTCTTCGTAAAAAAGGGGGTGACGTTATGAAGGGAATATATTTAAAAATTGCAGTCTGTGGAAGTATAGTGTGTGAGTGAATATATTAACGTCGCACTCTTCAGCTACACGGCGGCTTTTGGCGACGGACCTCGTAATTTTGAGTCACGGTCAAGTGACGAGGAATACCCCTGTGTGTGAGCTAGCACCTCCCTTTCCTAACAACCACACCAAAGGGAGGACGTTTCAGCTCTCGACAGATTTAACGTGCATCGCTCCCCTACATGGCGGGTCTTCAGTGGTACTGGGCTCAAACTCATGACACGCCAGCCACGATCCGATACCTTGACCACTTGGCTACCGCGGCCACCGGTCTGAAAGTATAGGTGCGCGTTATAAGGCATTGCGCATTATACGCCGGATTTTACGGTACATTCATAAAAGATCTTTAATGAAAATTATACACAAATCTATTGTGTTATAGAAAACAAAATATTATTGTCTCGTGAAAATTGTAGGCAAATAAATTAATTGTTCCATAATTAAATAAAAATTAAAAAGAAACTTCTTTCACATAGATGTTTAAATAGCAATCAACGGATTCAACAAAAGTGTGTTTTTTTTCGTGTGTGTGTATTCATTGTAACGAATCTTCCCATACCATAAGTAATGATCGAGGATTCAAATATAGATTTCGTAAAAGACTAATGGGAAATAAGAGTTGATTGTCCCACAGTAAACGTATTCTGGTCTTGAAATTTGCAGACCGTTGTCGCCTAGGGGTCATGATCTTAGATTCATGGCCGTCATGTCATGAGTTCGAGCCCAGTGCCACTGAATACTTGCATATAGAGGACCTGACGCACGCTAAATCTGTAAAATCTCAAAGTCGTCTCGTTGACGAGAGTAGAAGTTCGGAGAGAAGTTCTCGCCACTTGATCAGGATTCAAAATTACGAGATCTGTTGCCAATAGTCTTTGTGTTGCTTTATAGTATGACGTTAATATAACTCTCAGTTACTACTATACAAATTTAGCGAATGGCGTAATTATGTCATTGTCATCTTCATTCATTTATTTATTAATAGCTTAAATTTATATCATTCGTGAAGTTATAAAAATTTGTTGCATGATTCCACTTTTGAAGCACATTAAATTGAAACACTTGCCACAAAAATCATTAAAAATGATACACTTAAAAAATTTTCAGATACATACGAATTGCCGTTATTTCGCTCACATTTAAAATGTCTCATGACATATAATATTAAATAAAATTACAATTATATGAAAAATGCAATAATTTTGTTAATCGTTAAAGAAATAATGTGTGACTGCTTTATAAAAAAAAGTTTATAACTATACATCCTTTTTAATCTCATACTACAGGGAGAGATAACTAATTTAAAATTGCATCATCACTATTGTTATGCCAGTATCTTGTGTTTACGCAACATTTTCTGAGAAATGCACAGAATAACGTCATAAGGTCACATTACCGTATATCCTTATTTATACAATACACAAAGTATATATCTCAGTGGCGCAAATTATCATGTCCAATGGTACTGATTATTCTAATGTCCAATTTGCGTTCATTTGTTTTCAATTATTTCGCGTTTTTCCTTGAGACAAGAGCACAAGATATTTGTCCTTTGTTTCAATATATATGTAAACTATCCAAGATCCAAATTCCTCAAAAAACAATCTTCGGAAGAGCCATTAAGATATGAATTCAGGGTATATTAATCTGTGCAAATTAGGAATCAACAATAGTTTAGTTTCATATTGCTCTGCGAAAGCCTCACCATTTTTTATTTGCTTATCATTTACTATACAATACATTGTTATTGAGAGGTATTCTGTATTGATACTGTAAAAAGAGTTGTTTTTAGTCGACATAAATATAAATCTTTAATGCTATAATTTTTAGAATTACTTCAACGTTTTTATTTGTTATAATTTAAAAGGCGATACTGTATAATGCAGTACTTCACTTTCTTAGCTTCCACATTTCAATATGTGGGGACTTTGTGTGAACTTTATTTTATTTCTAAATACAGTCAAATCTGTTTTTGTGCGGTCTTTTTTTATGCGATTTCCTTTTTGTGCGACTTTTTTTAATGTGATTTCTTTTTTGTGTGACTTTTTTTATGCGAATTTTTATGTGCGATATTTTTTTATGCGGTGTATGAATTTCAATGGCTTTGGGGCACCACTCTAATGATTTACATCTATTTAATAGTGGCGTAACGGAGAATGTTAGGGCCCCCTTCCCCCTGAAAGTCAGGTTTCGCCTTTAATATTTTATAAATTGGGTGAATACGTATTTAGAGTTAGTCAAGCCTTGGGCCCCTAGAGTCCTGCTCCCCCCCGTGATGCGGGGGTGTACGTTACACCACTGAAATGTAGACACTTCAAGACGCTGTGTTCATTTGTTATGAAAAATGTTTGAATATTTTTTGGAAGATTTTTTTATGCGATCCCTATCTACCGGACAAAAACAGGTTCAACTGTATGTATCACCTTCCTTCTTCCAATTATTTTGCAAGATATTACTTTGCTATAATTATATAGCTCAATGCTTTTAACTTCAGTATTGTTGACCTTGAGATTCAAGACATTATCTGCAGAGCAATCCCATCTCTATTTGCACATACAAGCACTTTTTAAAAGAATTAAAAAACACTTTGACATTAAGAGATTTTCTTATATCCTGTGTAATAAATTTAAGTACTTTTAGTCTTAAGCAAAGGTTGTGCCTCTAGGTGAAAGTCCGGATGAAGTATTAAAAAACAGATGATAAATAGTTTGAAACAATGATAAACAAAATATTTTTTGTCAAAAAATGATTTAATGAGAAAAAATTCTCATTATATAACTATATCGTTTTACATTTTCAAACCAAGTGGTAACAGAAGAAACATTCTATTCTTTTAGACATTATTTAATGACATCTACAGCTCTGCAATATTTAAAAAAGTACCCCAGTCAAAAAAATTAACAATTGTCTTAATCACTGGATATACAAAGAGTTATAAATTCTTTATAAATACAACTTAAAAATGTACATTTTACTACGAAAAAAATCTATACATATACCAAATGTATAAATTTAATTGCAAAAGCAGTTTTCATGTCAAACTCTTAAGCATTGTTAGAAAGCAAAGGTTTATCAAGAATGTGATCGATTTGTTTTTTTATTAATTTTCCACACGAGAGGTATTGGCGACGGACGTCGTAATTTTCAACGTCGATCAAGTGCCTGATACGGGACGTGTGTTTACCCCCCCCCCTTCTAATTTCTACACCACACCAACATGAATACTTTGAGCAAGACAAGTATAACACCCCACTACGGTGGCTCGAACTTGAGTCTGACTAACCACGAATTCGTGACAATGACCAGTCGGTTACTATGATCCCATAACTCTTGATGAGAATAACATCCCAACTCCAAAAATTGAGGATTTCTTTGTGGTGTTATACATATGATTAACCTGGAGACACTCTGAAAAGTATCGGGTATTCAAAAATTCACATATCTAGTCAGCAAGCCCCATAATTCCCTCAGGCAAACCGTATTTTTAATGGAATCAATCTCGAACCCCTGACCTGTCATTAAGTTGTCTCTTTTCTTTATACCATTTCAAATAGGGAATAAAATGGTTTTGTAAATTTAAGAAAGTGAATATATTTGTTTTAAAATTCATCCATTATCATACTTAAACACGCCACGTGTGTTGATTTCCCTGAAGCGGTGCTCTTCTTGTGGGAAGGTTGGGTTTTTCACAGGCAAAATACGCTTCCCAGCGTGAACTTGAAAGATAAGACTATGACAAATATAGAAGTAACCAGGGTTACCGGATTGGGGACAAATTCGGAGAAATTTACGATATCGACAAGGAATCATCGAGAGGACTGAAGGATCGACCGTTCTATAAATTTCCATGAGCCTTTACAAAGGACCTTTGATACAAAGGTCGAGTAAGATCAGAAGAGAATACAGTTGTGGGCGTTGTCTGTTAGAAGAGGGCAAGAGACTTTCTTTACCTATCTTAGTTCCCTCTAGTGCTGGAACTGTTAAAAGAACCATTTCTGGAATCCTGTAAAACTTGTTTATAACGAGTGCCTTTTCTGCACTATTGTAAATATTTTTAATTATAATATTTTTTGTGGATATACGTCAATTGGTCCTTGTGTAATCCCCTGTGTTTGTACTTGTCCCTTAATAAATCTGTTATTATTCAAATAACTCGAGACGTCAGTTGCTTTTTCCCTATGCAAATTTGTAACAGTATTAAAAAAAACCGAGCTATCCAAAGTGCATTAAGGTATCCGACTACGTTCAGAGCCGTGATTTTGCAAAAGCGTGTAAATGGATAATATTTGATATTGAGTGTCACTTAAAATAGAAAATGCATATAAAATTGTTTTAAGGACATTTTAACAAAAAAATTATTTAAATACAATGTTTTGGCAAAAAATTAACTTAGAATAATCTTTTTCAAAATGTTCTCTCCTTTTATGAAAAATGCTTCTATTATAATAATATTTTGCCTGTCTATAGCTCAGATCTCTCTCTATAGAGACTCAACTAGAATTTTTGAAATATATAACTTAGAAGTGGGTTTATCCATATTTTACGACTACAGAGGGGAGCAATTTTAAGAAAAAAACGCCGATAATTATATTTTAATGGGTTGTAACTCTAAAAATAATGCGAATTTTTCAAAACTCATAGTGGAGCCTCTGTACAAAGGTCTGAGCTATATACAGGCAAAATATTATTATAATAGGAGCATTTTTTACAAAATTAAAACATTTTGAATAAAGGTTATTCTAAGTTAATTTTTTGCCGAAATATTGTATTTAAATAATTTTTTTGTCAAAATGTCCTTAAAACAATTTTATACATGTATTCTAATCTAAATGACACTAAATATCACGAAAATTATCCATTTATGCGCTTTTTTAAAATCACGGTTCCGAACGTAGTAGGATACCTTAAGAAGGGATTAGGGGATGAAGAAGAGAATGTTACGAAAATTTGCATTTTTATATCTGCAACTCTGATCAGAATATACATAAATTGTGAAATGAGAAAAATATCTCAATCAATATATTTATCTCTTGACGAATAAAACGCAACAATATTTTATGAATATTTTTTTTATTGAGAAATCATTGATTTTGTAAGCATGAAAATAACAAAATTTCCGATCAGCCTTCGAAAATTTTCCATCATCATGTCACTGGAAAGGTAATTCGTGCACTCGTTGGCCTTCGTTGTCTAGAAGTGCAAAAGACGCAGTTGAGATGAACTGGAGATGGCATTGAAAGTTTTATGACAATATTCATTTTCTCCGTTGGAGACGAATTTAGAGCCTTTCTTAAACATGTCACGGCAGGTCATAAATGAACGAGTCGGTTTCGTTTTGTTGTTATTTAAGAAATAAGTGTGATAAATTTCAGTTCACACAAAGTTGCTTATTAATATTTAAACAAAAATATTTCGGATAAAAATCAGGGGAGTAAAAAAAATTCTTTAACAGAAAGTTTACAAGAAAAAAAAATGGTTCCTTTACGAAAACAAACCTGTTAAAAAAAAGGGCTACTTTTTCCAAATAAAAGTATAAATAAGAATTAAAAAGTATATTCCTTGCTATAATTTTCGGTATAAAGATACCTATTAAAATATTTTTAACATCAATTTGATTTTTATATCTTCAACACAATTTCTAGAATATATAAAGGACAAATAAACAATTTTAGAAATTATTAATGATAATCCTTTTAGAAAAAAACAAACATTTTAAAGCTAATTTTAATTTTTAAATACAATGAAAAATAATAGTAAATTTTTTTTTTCAAAACTCAAATCATTTAA
>BMAV01005210.1:308051-323488 GCA_019973955.1 Trichonephila inaurata madagascariensis
TACAAACACTCCGTTTAAGAATATATCGCAATAATACTTTTTAAATCTGGATTTGCTGGTCTATTACCTATACTTTAAAAGTTAGGAATGGAATTATGTTCTGGAATGAAAGGATATTCTTGGTACCTCGACAAAACGAGAATCGTTGATTCTACGAGGCATTCTAAACCAGATAAGAAACTGTCTCGTAAAAAAAGAAAGGCCCTTCAGAAATGTAAATGTTTGAAGTATGACGTTCAGGAAGGCACAACATACAAATCTGGAGAGTTTTAATACCTTCCTAAATCTTTAAAAAAATTTATTGCAAATATAAACTTTATTTTGCATTTTGTGAAGAATGTTATTTTTGAACATAAAATGGTTAACGGTAAGAGTAATATTTCTTAAAGTAAATAAAATATTCTTATGAAACTTTTTGAGTTTGTTCTTTGTATTATAATGAATGCTTTCTGCTAAAAGCTAAGGGCAATTTTTCAACTAAGTTATTTTTTAATGTAATTTTATATGAAAAAAAAAGTTTCTTAAGAAAAAAAAATTCTGGGTTTTTTCATTTCGAACACCTGTATTTCATAATTTTACAGTAGAATTTGAGTTTTTTTTTAAATATAAAGCAGAGTTGTAAACTTAAATAATTGTATTCCTGCACACACAAACATTTTATTTATTTTTGTGACATATATTTTTTTAGAGTTGTTAGCAAAAGAGCAATTTTTCGTAATATTTTGGTACAAATTTCTCAATATTTTGAAAAATAAGCTTTCGAAAAATTCTTCTTGCTGTATTTTCATAGTTTTGCAACATACTTAATTAAAAAATAACAATTAAATAATTATTGAAGTTGTATTTTAGAAAATTGTCTCCGAACCCAGTCGGATACCTTAAGGAAAAATGCAAAAAAAAAAAAAAAAAGAGAAAAGTTTTTTATTTTTGTTTATTGAAGTTTACATATATGTAAGCAGATGTGTTTGAATTTTAATATCAGTTTTGAGAATTCATGAATTTTTGTGACAATGTTTAATAAAAAAAACAAAATTTAAAGGTGACATTTTATAAACAGATTTCAATAGCAGTTATTAGGATAGTTTAAAAAATAACGTTTTTGACGCACTAAAAAGCGATACCAGCTTTTGGGGAATGTACTAGGTCTGCAACGGGAAAACTCCAATCGGCAGCCCATTAAAAATAAAAATAAAAAATGTTTTTGAAGCTTCAATTACTTTTATATAATAACTGCTAGTGCCATTGTTTTTTCTTTTTGTAGTTGAAAAATTTACTAGAACCATTTATCAAATATATATCTTTTTGGTGAAGGAAATCTTTTACGGAATCTTTAAAAAAATTAAATACGTAATGGTAACTTTTTATCTAAATGAGCTTTTATCTTACTCTTAAAAAAAATCATTTCTATTTAGTACATTTATTATTCAATGGAGACTTAGAAATCATTGAAATTGCACTATAAGGTAACACGCGGGGCTACCGGCAACGAACCTCGTAATTTCGAACCATGGTTAAGTGACAAGGACGACAACTCAGCTGACACCCCACTCTCCTAACTTCAACACCACGCCAATGGTAGGAATCGAGAATCAACAGATTATTTAACGCGCAGCAGCCCCTCTACACGGCGGGTCTTCAGTGGCCCTAAGTCTCGAACTCATGACACGCCGGTCACAAGTTCGTGATCATAACCATTAGGATACCGCAGCCACATTCAGTGGTGGTGTGCTCCCAACAGAGTAAGACTTAAATTCCAATTTTTGATGTTTTTACTACTAGAAAACTTACTTTTTTGATGTTCTACTAGAAATTTAATTTAGTTCAGTATAGATTTCGAAAAGGACATTCAAGTAAATCTTGGAAGTGAAAAGGAAACAAGAAGCTTCTTCTGTGTATTATATTATGTTAAATAAGCCACCAGTTCTCTCGTGAGTTTGGTGGAAGGGGAAGAAAGGCGGGAGACCCCTGACCACCCCAGGGTGTTCTCCCTCAAAATAGGGGCGGAACCGAGCAAAATCATACTGTCACCTGCATGGTGCTCAAAGCTAAGACAGGCATAAAAATCTAGCCCTTCGCCGCGATAAATTCCGTGGACCTTGACCTGATGTTAATGTCGATCAGGCGGCATAAGTAACAACAACAAGCTGAAATTTTATAAGACGCATAACTCTACACAGAAAGTTGTGAATTTTCAAAACTTTTCTTCATATCGCAAATGAAAGGCAAAATAAAAAGAATGCAGTTATTTTTTAACTTATACTATTCCAGAGTACCATAATTAACTAATGGAGATAGATTCAGAATTTTTTTCGGAAAAGAATGAAAAATACAACCTCTGACAATAAAGTTTGGTGAATAGTCCTGTAACATTAACGTAGATTAAATATGAACGAGAAAGTTACCTTACTGTCCTTCGAAATAGTCTCCTCCCATAACTATGAATCCCTGAGATCTGCTATACAAGTTCTGGAAACTTTGCAAGAAGTCTTCTTTTGGGATGAAGTTCAAAAGCCTTGTCACGTTTCGTTGGATGCCAGGAATATCGTCAAATCTCTTTTCTTTCAAAGCGAGTTTGAGTCGTTAGAATAGGAAAAAGTATGGAGGATTGAGATCTGGTGTTCACACACACAATTTTCACCACCCAATTTGATGCCAAGAGTTGTTTGACGATACTGGCTGTGTGAGGGCCAGTGTTATTACGAACAAGAAACCATGAGCCTTGTTGTGCGTACTGGGGTCGTATCTTGCTTCGATGTTTCGTGAAACGGTTAAAAATTCCAATGTACCTTGCATCACCGTCGTTCCATCAAGTAGAAATTCCTTGTGGATAATGTTTTAACTATAAAAAAAAGGAGATGTGAGCATCGTTTTGATGCAGGATTTTTCTGCTCTGACCTTTTTCCGACGAGGTGATGCAGGAGAACGTCATTCCATGTTTCGTCATTTCGTTTCAGGGTCGTACCGGAGACACCAAGGCTTTAGGACACCAGAAAGCTTCTTTCGGTGTCTTGCCAAGCTCAAAATAAAACTTTAAATTGATGTTTTGTTCGTTCATTTTCCTGTTCTTAGTTAAGAACCAATGCACTAAGCAAACGCTTTGCAAAACAAGTCTCACACGGAATATAAACGACACTCATCTGAACATCGGTGGGGACATATGGTCAATACCTGCCGCTACGAATGTGCAGCGTTTGCTTTCGCCAGTGTAGCCAGATTGGCTGTTCTGACTTCATTTACCGAACTTTACTGTCAGAGGTTGTATTATGGAGAACATTTTATTTTAAATAAATAAAAAAAAAAAAATACAGAGGAAAAAATTATCATGATGACAAAACCGAGAAATTTTTTTCTACTATAATAAATCCTGAAGTTAAAGTAATATATCTATATGAAGTCTTTTAGTTTGGTTGAAACTTTCAGTACAGAGTCTCCTTGGTACATAGCTTACCAAACATTAAGTTGAAAAAAATTTCTATTTTAGTAAATAATTTTAAAGTCTAATTACGAGAAACATAGGAAAAAAATCTGTTTTCTGAAAAATTTTATGTATTTAATATAAACCACAGTCATAAAAAAAAATTTGAAAAAATTGTTGTAATCAATTTTACCAACTAAGTTAATTACAACAAAAATATATGATTTAAAACGTTGAAACTGACAATAAAAAGCAGATTTGATTCTGACTTTTTATTAACGTCACACTTTGGAACCACACGAGAACAATTGGCAAAGGACCTCGTAATTTTGAGCCTCGATCAAGTTGTGACGGGTTCTCTCCGCGGGTTTTCCACTAATCCCCTCTCGAGGAAACTATTGTTTAAGGGCAGTTGTAAAGCTAAAATCTTATTTTTTTAACAATGTAAAATTTTTACATTTTCAAATTGTATACTATACCTTACTTTAACCTCTAGGGTAATTAGAAGCCCTTAAAAGCTATTTTTAAATAACCGTTGAAACTGGGCCACTCCCATTTGAATGGTGAAACATGTAAGCAAAGTACTTCGTTTTTGCTTAAAAGTTGTGTGTGTGTGAACATCTGATATAAACCAAAACATGTATCTTTTATTGTAAGTTGAGCCTTTTATTTTTTTATTTACTAGCCGATTAGAAGCCTCACTTGTATACATTAAAATCAATTTATCTCTAAATGTAAATTTTGATGTTCGATGTACCTTTTGTGAGAAATTACTGTTCACAGGTATGTAAATTTTTTATGATATATTTATAATGATGGCTATTATAAACAGAAATGAGCTTTTTGTAAAAAACACAAAAATTTATTTTTTACAAATTTTTTTATGTGAAAAATGGGTTGAATTTTGCAATGTTTGATAAAATATTTTCTACTTTATTAAAAAATTCAAAATTAGCTAAAAGCTCATTTCAGTATAATGAGAAAGGAGTACTTTGATTGTATGAAAAAAATTTCAAGCATGCACACATAACAGATTTTGAGAAAAGGTACATCGAAAACAGCCAATTTAACATTGACAGTAGAGAGAGAGAGAGGTTTCCAACTCCCTTTAACTGTGTGATTTGATTTTAAAAACATCTTTCCGTAGAGATGACTTGATTTTATGCTAATGCAAATGTTATTTAAACCCTGGCAATGGACGTGTTACGTTCATCGTTGAACGGGAATTGTAAATAGTGAGCTATTCATACTGAAGTTATAATTCAACCATAACATCCATTCAGAGCAAAGAAAGAAATATAGGAGTTGATTTGAACAAGGTTATTGCAGTTCAGGAAGGAGTTGTCAAGTGAGATCTACAAGCGGATTAAGAGATAAGTTATTTTGAATAATCTTATAAGTTGAATAATCTTATAAGAGCTTAGATTAGGATTGCTCCCAAGGTTTTTGAATTAGTTATAAATTGCTCATAAAGCGATAAATACTAAATACAATTAATTACAGTCGGACTCTTTATATAACGAAGTCGTTAAATCCCGAAAAAAAGTTCGTCATATGGAGAACTCGTTAAATAGAGGTTCATCTTTTAATATACTTTATAAGCCACATAAAACAAATTTTATATTCATAAACACTCTATATTAAAAAAAGAAATTATTTACACCTTTTTTAAAATTAATATATGTTTATTTTATATATCTTACCCATCGAAAAAGAAAGAAAGAAAAATTGCAAGGAAAACAAGAAAGAAGAATGTCGAAGAATTCAATATTAAGAAAATAATTTAGTACTAAAATTAATGAATTTTAAGGACATTTTATAATTTAAAGCAGAGGTCCGCGAGAAAATTTCGCTGGTCCCCAGAAAAATGTGGAATATATTTACTCACCACGTTAAGCTATGTTTTACGATACAGTGAAACATAATTCGATTCATAACTATAATTTAACACTTAAAAAATCCTATTAGTGGTCCGAGGGATTTAAATTATGGATTTACTGGTCCGTGAGTTCAAAAAGTTTGGCGACCACTGATTTAAAGCATACAAGTAATATTAAATATACATTATTTTATAATTAGAACACGGGGACACGGGACAACTCCAGTAAGGGTGAAAGAGGATATCGAAGATGTTTCTAGTGAACTGGGCAATGGGAGTTAAGGGTTGTACTTCTTAGATGAAATGTCCAGAACTCTATTGCTCTCGGCGAGTTAGGATCTAATAAAACCAGTTCAAGATTTATGACCACTATAAAATGTATTAAATAGAGAATAATATTTGAAATTTTTTCAGAAACACTTTAAAAAAAGGGAGAACAAAAATTGAATCACAAAAGAAAAAGTTCGTTATATAGAAAATGCACTTCGCTATAGATAGGTTATTTTACGAAGAAAATCATGAAATATTCAAGGTTCCAAGAAAAAGTTCGCTATGTAGAAAAATTCGCAATATAGAGGTTCGTTATACAGAGGTGTTCGACTGTATTTTTAAAATAATGTCTTCCTCCCCGAACCCTCTTACACCTACAACTTCCGTGTTACGACAAAGTGATGTGGGTGACACCTAAGTTGACTGACTCCATGAGGACTTTGAGACTTGACAATCACAATATGGATTCATTAAAGAGATATTTAGTATATTTAGATGTGTGCGCATTTAGCAGCATTGTCGACTATTTCATTGCCACAGTTAAATACTTTTAGAAGGAACTTAATTTATGTTTACTTTGATAGAGCAATTATATTTCTGAGAAGCAATCACAAATGTATAGTTTCCTGTGAGTGTGTTTCCTTATATCAGATTTTTTCATTATTTTAATGATTGTTACAGGTTATTGTACATTATATGAAGTTATAAGGGGAAAAATAAATTGCTAAATATATATATAAGTGCCGTTATTAAGTTCTTTGATGTCCTTTTAAGTATGTTTTCAATCTTAAGAGAGAAAAAAATCCGTTATTTTTATCGCTTTTATAATCAGGGTGATGGAGAAAATGCGTTCTTCCAACGTAATATTTGTTTCAGAATTTGTTGAACATATATTTATGATCCAGAATTCTAATTATTAGAAACATTTGTTCATATATAATATTAAAAAATAACATTGCACCTTTTTTTGTGTTTGGAAAGATGAACCTTTGTATTTACTTCATTCTTAACACAAGTGAAAATTCATAAAAATTTTAATATTTTCGTAAAGTAACTGAGAAAAAAAATATATTTGAGATCACAAATAAGTTTGATAAAAGTCAATTTAAGTTCGATGGAAAACCTATTATATAGAGTTATAGAGCATATATAGAGTTTAACAATTTCTTTCTTGTATTACAATATATAAATTACTCTCAAATTTCGGTAACGCATTCTACAAATGTTAAAGTTCTCGTCACGTTTTAGAAAAAAAGAATATGTGTTTCATTTAGGTAATCTCTTATATTTCTAATTATAAATAACATATGTATAAATTTATGTAAAAATTGTCTGTTGTTCAATAATTATATACATGATGCTTGTAGAGTACATTTATAAATTACTAATACATAATATATTACGTAGAAGTTATTTATTATATCAAGTATGGTTTAACAAAATTTTTTTTTATAAGAAGTTGTTTCATCGCATATTAACGTCGCATTCAGAAGCTATACAAGGGTGTTATTGTGGTGACATTCTTTATAATTTTTAACTTCGGCCAAATGAAAATGACTACACCAGAATTGGGGCCCCACTCTCCAAACTTTCACACCGTGTCAACATGAGAGTTTTGAGCATCGACAGATTAAACTATCCACAGTCACTCTATACGGAAAATATTTATTTATTTATTTATGCGGAGTCCAGTAAACCGATTATTACAATAGCTCTTATAATAAGGGTGTTCTTGAATGTGGATGAGGGGATCTCAAAAATGTGTTAAGAAAACAAAGCAGTTGTGTGTGTGTGTTTGGTAAAAGGCAATTTATTAGAGCTTTACGCAATTCATCAGATATATTTAACAGATACGCATATTAATGAAGATATATAAAACGCACAAAATTTCTCTGTCCTAATTTTTTCTAACACTTTTAATACGCACACACATACACAAGTAATAAAAATACTCTCTAACTTTATATATAGTTGAAAATATGGATATTCATTTAGGATTTCAAACTGCATCTTCGCTGTGAATATTTGAAGCGCAATTTATTGATTGAAAAAAAAATAGTTCAAAAATTGGGTTAAATCACATATATGAATTAATATAAAACTCTTAGTAATAACTAGAGACAACAACTCCTTGAAAAGAGACATTTCCATAAACACATTGCATACAAATTATGCATTTTTATCTGATTTCGTATTACAGCAAATGTTTTATTATATGTCTACCTTTTATTATAATGAAAAGTAATGATTGCATTCTCAATTGTTTTACAACGTGCAACAGATAACATTATTCTTTGATATTTCTCAAACAATTTTACTTGGAAACTAACTGTTAGTGCACTTACAAAACAGTATAGAATTATATGTAAAAAGTAAAATCAAACATATCTATAATTTTTTCCTTTCTTTCTACATTTTATTATTATTTCTATGTTTTTCACCGTATAATAAAAGGAGATTCTCTCCCTGTCACAGACACGCATTTGTAACTAATTGAAAATATTTCCCGCTACCTACATTGAATCTTTCATTGGAAGAAATAAATCATTGAGGGCAACAATTACGATACAGAGGTATTGGATAAAACTAAGTGCGTCTATTGAAACGACCAATACACTTTCTACATACATGCTATCAAAGACGCAAACTGAATAGATTCCTACTAGATATAATCTCCCATTGTTTTTTCTCTCTCAACAAAACTTGTAATATACTCATACTTGTATAACTCATAAATGAATTATAGGGCATGTTTTTTTATTTGGATGAGCAATTATTATGAAGTAGAGTTCTCCACAAATATACTCTCAGAATTTATCAAACATTAAGCAATGGATAAATTAACTAATAAACATTGCCAATGAGACAGAACAAGATAAATTTCAGATGCCTAATAAATAATAAATTGAATAATCTCAGAAACAAAAAATATCTCAAGATAACCATGGGCTATCGAAATCTTCCGATCTAAGGCGAACCGACTTCTTTCTTTGTTTGTGTCTGTGAGTTTAGTTGAAAGGTAAAGTCTACCTCTCCCAAGCATCTGGCTTAATCAAATACAAAACCGTCTGCTATACTACAAGACATATAAGCCATTTTCTCCAAAGTTATATAAGAAAAGAATTCTGGAAATGGTAGAAACGTATTCTGAGTAAGTAAGGGCTTTTAGGTGACGGACCTCGTAGTTTTGAACAATGGTCAAGTGACGAGGACGACACCTGAGCTGGCACGTCCCCTCTCCTAACTACCCCACCAACGGGAAGACGTTTGAGCTCTCAACAAATTTAACTTACATCGCTCCCCTATACGGGGATCTTCAGCGGTAATAGGCTCGAACTCATGACACGCCACGTCCACAAGAAACGCAATCTAGTCTACTTGGTTGTCAAATATTACTTTCATTGTGTCTTATGGTCCGTTTGTGTCTTAACCGTTTAAGATATCAATTTTTTGCCCCAAAATGCTCCAAAAAAATGGCCCATTTTTCATTGCATATAACTAAGCATAATACTTGACAAAATGCGAAAATGGAAGAATTTTATTTTAATTTTCAATATTAAAGTTTTCACACTATTTCTTATTTTATAATTGCGAAACAGAAAACCCTCTAATTCAGTGGCGTCAAACTTGTGGCCCGCGGGCCGCACGCGACCCAAAACAAACATTTTTGCGGCCCAGCCAGTATATCGGCACACAATAATATATAATAAAATATCAAAATTTCTCCCGAAATAGGAAAGATAGTAGCAGAGAAGAGATACCAAATGTCAGGACGTAAACATTAAATTTTTCTTGTTCCTTAAAATATGTTTATTATAATGTGTTATATACGAAATAAACTTACTTTTCTTTGAATATTGATTTTTTTTTTGTGGCCCACCTTTATTTAAACCTTGTTTTGCTTGGCCTGAATTAGCCTTTGAGTTTGAGACCCTTGCCCTAAATGTTTGCTTTTTATAAGTACACTGTGTCTGCTATGAAGAATGTTTTATTCTCTCACACGTACAAAAAAAATTTCCTGTTCGTATCTCTTTTTAAAATGGTTGGGGATTTTGTGTGGGGGCATATATTTATGCACACACTATTCGAAGCATGGTGTAATACTAAGTCTTATTTTGCATTGGGGACAGAGATAACATCAGCTTTTTTGGATTATCTTTCTATTTTCATTTCTTCTCAAGCAACAAATTGTATATTGCCTTACCAATCCCCAGCCACGTGAGAACTTCCAGAGCACATTTTGACACTACACTATTTTCCACAAGATTCTCTTTGATTCCGTCAAGATCCAAGCCCACATTTCAAATCGAAAAGCTAACAGTCAAGTCAATTTACCTCTACATTACAAGACTAATGCATGTGAAAAGGCATTTATTTCCAGGTCTAATCCATAATTATAATATTGCTCGGCTTTATGTAAATCGGTGGTGTAACAATAATTAAATAATGTACTATCATGCAACCTCTTGGAGTTATTCATTTTTATCAAAGAGTAATAGTTAATAAAGTCTTCAGAAACAAAACTTATTTGAAATACGTAAAACACTTTAAAATACCAAGCAAAACAAATGTAGGGGGAAAAATTCGAATATATTACGAATTTTACATCAAACAGAGAGAACAATTTACTGCGAAAAGAAAAGTTAATAAAAAAATATTTTGCTTGCAGAAAATGAAAAAAAAAAAAGAAAAGAAAAAGTAATGCATGAGAATAAAGAAAAGGAGAAATAGAATATACGAGCAGTTTAAAACATTCTAATGGACCTAAATCAGGAAATGAACCAGACGACATTTCTGATAATATACCGATATCAGTGAAACGATAACCGAAAAAAAAAAGATTTAGGTTGTTTATGTAGATGTATTTACAGAATAAGTAACTATTTTATGTTTAGCATGTTTAACTTCAAATGTAGCATTTGTTGCACTTTAGATGGATTAAAGTATGATTATATGGTATTGGAGTAGTAAACTTCTGAAAGAGAACTAGCAATTTTATTTTACGTATTCTATAATATCCGAGATTATTCAAGCAAGTTTAGAAAATCTATGCATATAGAGGCTTTCTAATCTTTAAAAATATTTGAAACATCTCAAAACGTTTCTATTTTATTTAAAATATTTAAAGTATATTTTTTAATCATACGACAGACTACGCATGATCGCTATGAGTCTGTTACGGACAGCCCAATACAGTTCAAAAACACAATAAAAGTTTTAAAAAAAAATTAACAGCATTATCCACTAGTACATCGCTAGTCCAGAACAAGATACCAAAAGGTCTCCGCTCGTGTTATTCTAAGCATTATATAAAGGGCAAGTTGGGGAATCTACTAAAACCGGATCTATGCAGGAGTTTCGTGAAGCCGTTGAGTCCAGTTTTAATTCTTAAGTTAGCGATACAGACAGCTCTAGGCAAACCACAAAGAATGGCAAACCAAAAATTAAAAATTGCATTGACTGTCTTTCTAACATCGCACCCTTAAGCAACAACCTCGGCGGTTGGCAATGAACCTCGTAATTCTGAACCGTGGTCAACTGACCAAGAGGATATCATCACACTTTCCAAACTTCAACAACACATAAACGCGAGAACTTTGAACCTTGAGGCATTTAGAATATGCAGCAACCCCTTCACACTGTGGGTCTTAAAAAGCATCAGGGCTCGAACCTACGACTTCAAGGCAACAACGCCACTCACGAATCCACCACCATGACCACCAGGTAATGCGGCCAATTGTATAAGCACTACAAACTTTTTATGATACTATTCCATATTGTAAATAGTTACGGTAACCAAGTGGTCATGGTCATGGACTCGTGGCGGATGCGTCATGATTTCAAAGCCTAGTGCTACTGAAGATCCGCCGTGTAGAGAGGCTGATACACGTTAAATCTGTTGAGATTCAACGTCCTTATTTTGGCATGTTGTGGAAGCCAAGAGAGTGGTATGCTAGCTTTGGTATCGTCCTCGTCAGTTGACCATGATTCAAAATTACGAAGTCCGTCGCCAAAAGGTCTTGCGTTACTTTATAGTGGGCCGTTATTGTTGTGTTGTTGCTAATGCCACCTGTCTGATGGTGTCAAATCGAGTCCCACGAACTTCATCCCAGCAAAGAGTTAGATGTACGCCTGTCAGCCGTAGCTTTGAGTACTATACAGGTGACAGTACGCGATTCGGCTCAGTTCCACCCCAGTTTTGAGGGAGAACACCCTGGAGGTTGTCAGAGGTCTTCCACCTCCCTTCCCATTCCACCATCCTCACGGGAGAATTTGTGGCTCAACGGCTATTTAGAATACCCCCTCCCCCGCCGCAAAAGCACTATACATTTATAATCATCCATGACTTCTTCGAACCTCTTCTTACCTAAGGCCTAAATTTGAAGGCATGACCTTTCGAACTATGTCTTTTGAACCAGGCCCTACGGTACAGCAGTCAGCGTCACTAACCACTGTATTGGATGGATGGCATGACGTTACTAAACAATCCTTATTAAACAATTCTTACTAAACAATTCTCCTTAAACAAAACAATGCAGTTTGAATTTGTAATGTAATTTTTCTAGTATCTCTGGCTTTACGTTTTATATACACTATAAACAAAAATATTTTAATTTTACTATACTTCCCTGTTATTGTCGATATACTGCATTTAAGTTTTTAATATAAATACAACAAATGAAGTTTGGTGAATAGTCATGTAAAATTAAAGTAGATGAAATATTAACGAAAGTTACCTTGCTGTCCTTTGAAATAGTCACATTCCATAACTATGCACTCCTGAGATCTCTCTGCTATGCTAGTCCTGGAAACTTTGCAAGAAGTCTTCTTTTGGGATGAAGTTCAATAGCCTCGTAAAGTTTCGTCGGAGGTTAGGAATATCGTCAATATCGATAACACGTTTTTCTCATCCCTAAATTCTGGGTAACGATATGTAGCACGGATTCGCGGTTAATCTACAGTTCACCAGCTATCATGCTCATAGTTAACTGACGATCTTTAGTGATTAATTACTTCACTTTCACAATGTTTTCTACACTGACGGAGATCGCCAGTCTTCCGCTACGGGGGTTGTCAGATACACTTGCCCGGCCTTCTCGAAATCGGGTGAATCCCTCGTACACACACTTCATGGACAGTGCTTAATCTTCATAAACTCGTACCAGCATCGCATAAGTTTCTTTTGGTGTCTTGCCAAACTTAAAACTAAACTTAAAATTTTTCTTTTGTTCGTTCATTTTCCTGTTCTCAGTTAAGAACCAATGTATCAAACAAGCACTTAGTAAAACAAGTCTTGCACGGAACACAAATGAGTCTCAACTGAACATTGGTGGCGACAGATGGTCAACACCTGCCACTATGCATGTGCAGCTTTTTGTTTCGCCAATGTTGCCAGATTGGCCATTCTGACTTCATTCATCAAACTTTATTGTCAGAGGTTGTATTCTAAACATTACGACAGGAATCCAAAAAGAAGAATTCCAAAACAAATCCCCAGTAAATAGAAATTTAAAAATAAAAATTTTTCCTTCGAATTTACCTTGTTTAGGCATTCAGAGGTATACATATAATACTTACTCGTATTTTTTATGTTTTTCAATGCATTTAAAATAAATTGACAATTATCTCGTAGTGACATTTGAAGAAATGAAATCTAAAGAACCATTTAGGTATAATTTAAATTATCTCTATTAAGTTTTTTTTAGCTCTCAATAAATCAACCTTCATTTCAACAGTAAATTTTAATAGAAGTGAAAAATATCAGTAAAGGGCCTTTTAATTCTTCTTAATATTTTATTCTTATACCCAATAGATTGGATAAGAACAAATAAAAAATAAATTTCGAGGCTAGAAGTCTTTTTCGAAGTGGAAAATAACAATAAAATAATTAGGCGTGAAAAAAGTCCACTAAATTTTCCTTTATTGTCTTTTTTATCTTCGTATAACTAACCCTTAACAATTAAAAATGTGCATTGATTAACGCATACAATTTTCTCGGCATATTATCATTGCATCTTATCTTTCCGATTCAAGGCCTAGTTGTGTATTTTATTAAAATTTCCTGTTGTGTTGTGGTATTGTTTTGCTGTCATTATTTTGACAACACCGACACAAAACTGATCTGGATAGATTGATTCTTTTTTTTTCTCTATTATGCAATTAAAGTATCGCTTACATCTTTTAACAATACACACACATACTCACGTACTGAACATTTGTTTTTCTTTTAACTCTCTCTTTTATTTTCTCTAGTGCTGTCTCTAGAATACTCATTAAGGTTAAGATGTGGAGTTCCATTCCCCCCAAGACTGCATTGGGAAGAATTGGTGATGGCATTGAGCTCAAGAGACTCTCAGAATAAGAACATGACCTCAAGACTTTTGAGAATTTGAAGTGCAATAAGATTGAAATAGAGAAATGATTTTGTTGGTTATTTTTGTGTAAAATTAAAAATTATAGTTTGGTTAATTTTTTAAATTATTTTTTGTATTTTTCTCTTTTTAATTAAGTGTGAGCTATTTTTTCTTATATTTATAATATAATATAATAAGGACAGAGAGTATCAATCGCGGTAACTTTTACTTATTTTTTTTAAACATAACTGATAAAAAAACAGAGATAAATAAAAATATTTTTAAACTAAGCAAATTAACCTTTTTATATAAAATATAGAAACTGAAATTTACAACACACACCCTTTTAATGTGTTATTCAATTCCTACTATTAGTTATTCCTACTATTATTGTTCAAATTTTCAATCGTTAATGAAATACATTTTAAAGCGTTCAATATAGAGCTGAAATTTTATATACAGGATTATTTTGGATGACAATACAGTAATTTAATTATAATTAATAAAAATTAATTGATTAAAATTAATTATTTAAAGAATTACAAATACAACAAAGTTGGCATCATTTTTGGCAACTTAGCGACCCTTTTGGCGATTTCTGTCAAAACTTGAAAAGGACTTTTTCTCCCATTTTAAAGCGCTCATTTGAGCTGAAATTTTCTACACACGATTATTTTGGGTCACAATACGATACTTAAATGGTAATTAATTAAAATTAATTGACTGAAACTAATTATTTAAACAATTACAGATATAGTCAAGTTGACTTCATTTTTAGCGACTTGGGTCAAACAGATTTTTTTCTGACGTTTTAAAGCATTCAGTTGAACTGAAATCGTAACTTTTATCAATCGTAATCAAATAGTTGGCTTTCACGTTTCAAACCTATTGTAAAATGAATATAATAAAAGCCTGCGATAAATAAATATTAGAGGGAAAACCGATTCACACACACACATATTTGACAACTTATGCTATTGCATAGTGAAATATATATTATAACGATTTAAATCCATAAAACAGACACATATATTTCCTCATGTTTTGATATTTTAAGTTTAATATTCTATTTTTACCATTAATCGATTTTTTTTCATTATGAGCTTGTAATAGAAGGAAATTTTTATATGTACTGTAGATATATATAATATAAGTGAAAATATTATACGTAATATGAGTTTAAATAAAATATAATAAAACAATGTGTGTAAATCTGTGAGAAAACAATTAAAATAATGGAATTTAAAAGTACCTTTTTTAGAGTGTGTAAAACTTCGATAGAGATTTTAATGTTATGCATTTGATAACACACAATTCAAAATAATTATCAGGGGACCAATTCTAATATATATGTTGAGCAGTGGGATTTGGAGGTTCAAATCCCTCCCATTCAGTAAGAGATTTTTAATTTTAAGCAAAAAGATTATGCACCGTTGCTTTTATCTACTTACTTTTTAAAATGTAAGCCCCTCCCATAAGAATTGTCTGTACACGCCACTGATGTTTAAAGGTAGTCACA
>BMAV01005210.1:323839-353819 GCA_019973955.1 Trichonephila inaurata madagascariensis
GAGTATTTTTTGTTTTATAAGCTTATCGAGTCATATTGCTTATCGTATTGTAGTCGGTAAGTTGCACGTTTCTGCAAAGACTTGCGTAAAGTAGTTCATTCAAAATAGCTAAGAATAATTTCAAGAAAAGTCTAAGTTCTAAGTCTTGCAGATGGCCTCTCCAAAAGCCTATGTTATGCTATAGTTTTGCAATCCTTTATAAGGGCCCCATACCTGACTTTGCAGAAGGCCCTTAACATTCTCCGTTACGCCACTGTATCCAATATTAACCATAACAGAAATTAATATCAACAATACCTGTTATGCACATGAGACTGGCATGTGTCTTTTAAACTTACAAAAATAAAAATCTGTGTAATTGTTGCTCGTAGAATCTGGATAGGCCGTAGATTTTAACGCGATTGGATGTACCAAAAAACTAAAACCACAACAAATTATTATGTTATTAACTCTTTCTGTGTGGCAACTGAGCAATTAGCTTGTCATTAGGAATACCGGTGCCTCTCAGTTTTGAAATGTGTTAAGGAAGCTTTTGTCTGATTGGGCTCACGAGGAAGAAAGTGTGCTTTATTAAATAGCATGTTTTATTTTACTGTTTCCCATTTTTATTTTGCTACAAACATCTAGAAAAATCATTTGTCTGAAGGCCGCGTATTTGTACTTTTTACGCCATGTTTTTAAAACAAAGTTCTTTGAAAATTATTGTCAAAACTGAATCAAGGTTGTTAAAATAAATTTCGAAACACATTAAAGGGGAAATATTACTTCGGAATATTTATATATTAAACACGTTCATTATGAAAAGTCTCCATGTGTGCGAGATTGCTTTACTATTTCAATTCTACGAATACAGTTTAGTCTTGTTTATTCTTTTAAAACAAGGTTACCTGCGGAGGGAACATTCCTATGTTGATTTAACTCATTATTCCCTGTTTGAATAGAAATTTCTAAGAAATTAGAAGAAAAAAAAATTATACATTGCAGGATTTAGTGTGTGACAAAACAGAACCCAAAACGCATTTTCAATATAAATACAGTAGTTATTAAAGAAAAAATATAATTAATAGCTGTTTTCATTTGAACAATCGATGAAAAGTCCTCTAATAATGATAAAAGTAAACATAACATTTTCATAACGAGTCATTTAATATTCGAGAGTAATAATTATCCCTTTTCAACGTTCAATCGTGTTTTATTTGGGATGTCTAGATAAACCATTCATCTGTTGTAAAACCTTGTGAAACCGGTCGCGTTCGAGATGTATATTAATGAGAAAGTTTTGCCGTTATACTTTTTTTTTCTAAGGATATACTAGATGATTCTCGATTTTTAATGTGTTTTAGCAGTAACTATACCAATTTGATTCGGATGTTAAACAACGAAGCACTCTGAATAAGAACGAGGGTTGTTGGGTAACGTTATCACATAACAATAAAAAAAAAGTTAAACAGTCAATTCTTTTTTTTTTTTTTGAGAATTTAATTTATTTTTCAAAATAAGTTGAAAAAAATATGATTTTGTAAGTTTATTTTATATAACAGGGGGGGGGGAACCAAGTGCTATTTATGTAAAAATTTAAAAGAAAAAATCCAATAAAAAAAATATATATTTTATTTAGAACTACAAACTTCAAATTTGATTACATTTTACTTTCTCCTAAACCTTCAATTATCTATTGTAAATAAACTACAATTATATTTACGGTTACTGTTAAAATCGTTTAACACGAAACTGAGCGGACTGAAGTATTTTTTCGTTTTAAAAGAATTTCGAGTTAAAACATTAAAAAAAAAACATACATTCAACAAAATTAAGTTTATTAGAGTAAATTTTATTTACATAAATACATATATACATACACATAATTACATATATAAGTACAATATATGTACATGTATTTTATAAAAATCAATGAAACAAAAACATTCACAAGAACTTAAATGAGTATACTTTTCACATGATACTCCTCATTTCGGATCAAGTGGGAACAGGAGCTGCATTATTTATTTCATTTTTATCTTCGGAATCTGCATGAACGGTATTTTTTGAGCTTTGAACAAACTCCAAAATGTCTTTGGGCTGCATACACATTATCATCATCTACTGCAACAAATTCTTCTGATGGTACCAAAATCTTTATAGATTTCCGTTTTTATCTTCTGATTTTGATCAACAGCCTTAAGAAACTCCATCCTCCTTTTAAGGGAAACAGCATTTTGCTTTTCCCCGGAACTCTTTGCCATTGTGCTTGTAAAGAAATTCTTCTAAAATAAGAAAAAAAAACCTCGAGCTCAACTCACTTATTTTTACTCACACTGCGATGTACTCGTCATCGAATTCCAAAGCCAAATGATGAGAAATAAGATGCTTTTACGTGAGGGTGTTTATAGGGGAAGAGAGGATGAAAGTAGTTTAGATAAACAAAATTCGCTCATGTCACAGGCTATAACTGAGGGTATTTCAAAGTCATGTTAGCCTCCTTTCTACAAAACATGTGAAACCACCTCTTTTTCATTTCACACCCCACCCCTCTTAAATCTCACCTGCACGGCTGGTGTTTTTCGTATTTTATTCACTCCCAGAAGGGAATTCTTTTTCGTGTTAAGAGAAAAAAACACTTAAAAATACATAATAGTTTGTCAGGAACGTTGTATTACTTAGTGCTAACCGATATTTCGTCTTTAGCTTTTTTGTGTTAACTGTATTTCTCTGTATATTCTGTAAATTGTTGATTCATAAAAATTTGTGACTAAAAATTAAGAAATATTTCTAAGTGATCAATTATAAATCTAGAATGAATAAATAAGCAAATAATCAGTTTACATTCGATTTATATAACTTTTTGTGGCATCAGAGCTGTCTGGTCAGTTGATTACAGTAAACAAGTTTGATATCCTTTTTCAATTGCTACTATTAGCTCACACTCTCTATATATTTATTTATCTTCTTGGAATTATAAATCGTTAATAAAATACATTTTAAAGTGCTCAATTGAGCTGTATATACATGATTGTTTTTGATGACAATACAATAATTTAACTATAATCAATAATAATTAATTGATTAAAACTAATTATTTAAATAATTACAAAAACACACAGCCACGTCGGCATCATTTTTGGCGACTTAGTGACCCTTTTGGCGACTTTTGTCAAAACTTTAAAAGATTTTTTTCCCTCGCGTTTTAAAGCATTCATTTGAACTGAAATTTTATATACACGATTGTTTTGGATGAGAATACGATACTTTAATGATAATTAATAAAAATTAACTGCCACTTAAAGTTGTGATTCTGTCATATGTATATACATGTTTATATTAATTGTAACTATTTAACAAAAAGTAGCTAAAACAAAATTTTTCTTTGTTGATCCAAGTAGGAATTCACACTTAATTTTTTTTATATTACTTGTTGACATCGTAAATTGTAAAATTAAAGATTATGATAGATCTCAGTTGTAAAAATGTATCTGCATATTGCGTAAGTGCCTTGAATCATTTCATTTTCCATATTAAAATCATATCTCATTACATAGAGATAAATAAGGTAGACGCGCGCGAATTTTAAGGAAAAATGTCACTGCTCTTTGGTTGATAGATTGTTTACTAGCGTCGTACCTTAAAGTAAGACGAAGGCTATGCCATTTCTCTTTAACAAAATTATTTGTAAACCCTATATCATTCTCATGATTCCAAAAGCTCATGAACGGCTCAGATTCAAAGATGAAACTCTTAGGATTTATACACATTTCGATATCTTCAAATAATAGTAAAACATAATATCAACAAAAGAAATTAATCACATTAGAAAGATATTTCAGCCACCCAACCGGTATGGTGGTTACGACACTCTGCTTTTATTCGAGTGGGTTCGGGTTCGAGTCCCGAATAAGGTACGAATGTATCTTCGAGAAAATAAGTCGGACTTTTGCCTGAAATGGATTCCCGTCTCGAGAATGGAAAGCAATGCACCCTTTCTGTTCTAAGTTGGGGTCATCGTTTGTTACGAAGTCTATATTCTTCTGTGGTTGTATTGTGTGTTTTTGTTCATCTATCTTTCGTATGTATCCCAGGATGAAACACGTGACAACAACAAAGGTATTCTATATAAGATTTCATTAAATATAATTGCTTAAAAATTTGTACTTACAAAAAATTAGTTTGGACAGCAAACAGGATTATTCAAAACAGATATCAGAATAAACAATTGTGGAAGTACTTAAAACTTAAATAACAGTCGTTTTAAATACTTCCTCTATTTATTATTCCTATTTTAAAAAAATCATTCATTTTTGACGCAACAAGAGAATACATGAAAATAATTCACAATTAAATTATAATACCAATTATGAACCCAATTAGATATACAAACAATTAAAAAATTTATTACCTTATTTTAAAATAAATCCATATTTTCACACACACACATCGCACAACACATAAAATTGCATGAATTAACATATTTATAATATACTGCTGTACTGATACTCTGTATTTCAGTGAGTGAACATTGACGTCGCACTGTTCAGCTACTCGAGGGCTTTTGGCGACGGACCTCGTCATTTTGAACATTGGTCCATTGACGAGGACGACACCTCAGCTGGCATTCGCCTCTCCTAACTTCCACACCACACCAACGGGAGGATGTTTGAGCCTCAACAGATTTAATGAACATTGATCCTCTACAGAGCCTCAACAAATTAAACAACCTCTTTGAAGACTCGAAATATTTTTTCATATGAGAAAAGATTAGCTCACATAGATATGTAAAATCAAAGGCGAAAAACCTGAGTACTGCAATTTTCTTTTCAAACTATTAAATCTCCACAGCAATGACATTCAACAAGTTAAAATGGTGATCGATTTATCGTTAGTTTTCTTCCACATTTTATCGCAGTTCATTAAATGTTGCTTTTCATAATTCTGAAGATGCTAATTGAATAATCTCCTTTTAAAATTTATCAACTTCCATCCACTCAAAATTAGACATATCTAGAGAGTAGAGTAGAGTAGGGCTTTTTTTTTTCTTTCTTCCAACCTTTTATCACCTCGGACCGGTCAACGCTTGATTATTTTACAGCGACCAGCTGGGGGGGGGATGTTGCTTGTTTATATTTTAGATTGTTTTGATTTAATAATTTTAATTTAATTTTTTTTAAGTAAGCCTTTAGAATAAAATTCAGTTACACCAAAAAATGAATATAAAGCGATTTAACATGGAGCATGAAGTGATTTTCATGGAAAGTCAGACAAACCCGAGAGAAATACACCACAGTAAATAAAAAAGAAATAATTTATTGTTGCTTGCGCGGCCGGGTACCATTTGATCGACGGACAGGTACCGGTACGCGCCCCGGGAGTGGAGACCATTGGTTAAAGGGCCGCCGAAAATTGTACCACGTGCCAAGGGTTACTGACCCCTGCATTAAATTAAAGTGAGCTTCATTTATTTTGGACAAAAGGATACGATTTATGAAAATAAACAAACAAAAAATGAATACCATCAATGTAAAAGGCGCTAATATTTGTTAAAACACAGATCGTGTATCATTTCCGAGAAAGCAACAAAAAAAAATTAAATTGCGACTAAGGATAGTATCTTTATTAACACTTAAAATAAGTGGAGAACACAAGACACACACATAAAAAAATCACATTACGGGTATGTTTCTAGAAAAGCTTGCATTATATATAAAAAAAGACTGAGAAAAGGTTTCTCCCTTGCGACATTTTTTTCTCTTATTGTGTCATTGTGCATAATGCGTCGGTCAATCCCCGATGGCTCGGTGTGTACTCGCTTACCCCGAATTCACAAAACCTGCAGGATAGCCTTGTCGTCTGGGCGGCGGTGTTCAAACACGCGAACCTCGATTTCGCGCACGTGAGTAGAGGGAAAAAAAGAAGAGGGAGAGGAGGGGAGAGAGACACCTTCGAGGTGTGTTGACAGATAATTAATCGAAACTAAATTCCTGTGGTTCTTTCGAACATTGTTTTTGTGAAATCACTTCTTATGAACTGTTCTAGAGAAAATATCTTTGTTTTGCTTGCCTATTTAATGTATTTTTAATTTTCATTTACTACATTTGTCGAAGTAAAATAAGATTTCATTTGATTTTTATTTACTTCAAACTCTAAAGCAGGGGTGGGCAGACTTTTCCAGGGTACGCGGACTACTTTTAATTTTTTCAAAGTGTTGCGGTCCACCTGGTGGCTTAGATGTAGTGAGCTAAAAAAAAGTATGCAAGGCAGTCGGACCTCCATTTTACGAATTTCTCTATTTAGCAAACTTTTCCCTGGAACCAAGAAAATGTTACGATTTTCGTCGTAAAATAACCTCCAAATAGTGGAGTGCATTTTCTATTCAAAGAAATTTTCTCTTATAATTCGATTTTTTTTCCCCCTCCGTATTTCTTAAAATACCTTATTTACTCGAATCTAAGCCGCATTTCCTCCCCCACCACCAATATTAATGCAACTGAAAATAGGGTGCGAAGGGGGGAAAAAATTTGTTGGATGGGGGTATTTAGAGCAATTACAGCTTCATGCAGGTATTTAAAAGTTTGTAATACTGAGAAAATAACTAATTATTCAATCTTATTAGTTTTCCCTTTTAAATTTATTTTAATTTCGATAAAATTGGAGATATCGATAAACCATTTTAGACTATTTTTCAATTTTCACAAAATCTTGTTGAGAATTTGGGGCAATACTACTTAGAATCGATGGTGGCTTAGATTAAAATATATACGGTTTTTCTAGACCTTCGTATGATGGAATGATTATTAGATCTTAGTGAGAGAAAAAGGTCACCCCAAAATGTTTGGGCGGTCCACCAGTCGATCGCGATCGACTTAATACTCACCCCGGCTCTAAAGCAACGTGAAGGCTCTTGGCGACAGACTTCGTAATTTTGAACTTTGACCAAATGACGAGGACAATGCCTAGACTGGCAACCCAACTCTCTAAGCCAATGTTCGATAACCTAACGCGTACCACATATGGCATGCGGTATAATTCTCAATGGCACTCTACATTACTCTCCAAATTTGTCAATTTTTTAGTGGATGGAAGTTGATCATTTTGAAAAGCAAAATGGAAATCAGAATTATGGAAAGCGACCTTTACGGAATTACGAAAAAATTTGACCGGTGAATAGATGGCTAATAGTAAATCGATGGTTATTTTAGATTATTAGACGTCATTGCTGGAGAGATTTTGTAAGGGTGCCCCCCTCCTAGATTATCAGCGCGAGCTAGAGGTGTAGGAATAAATGAAGAACTAGAAGCTGCCATAATCTTAATATTACTTTATTAAGATCTTAACTTAAACCCCGATAACAGATTAGATAATATGATATGCGAGAGAATCTACGGTGGCTAAACACACAATATATAATACCGAAATAACGTAACCCGGACCACTATCGATAACTAACTCGCCTAAGCTCAATTTCAATGCGATCACAGATCCGAATATCTAAATGGTAACTCCTGCCTTATGTCCGACGAAACAACAATTTATCAGATTCTAGCTGAAGTAGCGGTTCTCTGGCGTGCAATGTTATGCACCTTGACTAAGGGCTCTCTGTCACGGGTAACTTCTCTTGATTGTCACTTAACTTCTTGAAATATTCTTCACACTTGCCACACGAACTAATATAACAGTCCCCAAATGCGACACCGATTACTCTAAACTTCTGTTATTTAAAAGCTTCCTAATTTGCATCTTTTCTTCACGTTCTACTTCTCGGGTTGGTTGGAAAAGAATTGCCACACATTTATTCTGGCCTCAAAGAACACAAAAGGATAAGTTAATGAAAAAACGCGTGAGCCCGTCACAATTTGTTTGAAGAAAATTGTATATACTCTACTTTCAGCTTTTTATTCTATATATCTATGTGAACAAATCTTTTCTCATATAAAAATATTTTGAGTCAGCAAAGAAGTTTCTTAACTGAATATTCAAAATCGCTTCAAATTGTGAGTCACAAATTATATCCCTGAGAGACCGCTACTGGTCTTTGGGTCAAATGGTACCAAACCACCCAAGGAACATTAAATTATTTCTATTTTATTTATTGTAGTATTTCTCTAGGGATTGTGCCCCTTACCACCGAAATCACTTTATATTCCATGTTAAATCTTTATATATTCATTTTTCGGTGTAACTATATTTTATTTTGAAGGCATATTTAAATTTCAAAAATCTAAATAAAAACAATCAACGTCTCTTCACCCCCGTCCCCTTCCAGTGGGCCGCCGTACAATTATCAAACGTTGCCCGGGCCGCGGCAATCAAAAGGTTGGGCCTGCTCTGCTCCAATACTATCAGGACTCCCATAAACTATTAATTAGTTTTTGGTAAAGTATAAAAATCATTGACTAGATTGTTTTATTTTACTTTAAATATAGGGGAAAGTATAAAAGTATCTCAAAAACAGTTCGGTTTTTTCATAACACGTACAATGCAAAACTTCTTTTTAAAAATATATTAATTTCGTTATCAAAAATATATAATCCTTCAATTGTTTTTACGAAAAATAACAAAAAATGAATTTTCTTTATATGTTAGAACCTTGAAATACCATTAAATTTTTAATTAAGTAAGTTTAGAATATTTTTCAAGTACGTTTACAAGTTAAAAGTTTTATGCTGCAATTGTTTTTAAAGTACATTTAATATAAAAACGAATAGTGTAAGATTTACTTTAACAAAACAATAATAATTACACGTCATGTTTCATTTAAAACTATTTAAATCATTGTCCAGAAAAACACGGTTCAAGGCCCCCAAATTAGGATACGACCCTAAAAAAAAATTTAAGTAAAAATATATGCATATCTTTAAAACCATTGAAAGAAAACGTTATCCTTGAGTACTATTGCGAAAAAGGTAAAAGTTCTCTTTCAAAGCAAATCAAAAATTTCTTTTATATTCATTGAACCCATTCCTGTTTGAGAATACAAATCAAACTCAGACAAGCCTGAATCTTTTGTTAACTACAACCAGACGTTACAAACGTCACCTATGACAAATGGGACAAATTAAGACTAAGAAAAAAAGAAAAAGTGAAGACGAAGAGCGTATCTAGTTTCACATTTTCGTTTTGAATTGATTCAATACGTGGCCGTGAAAGTGTCACATACTCAAAAGCGTAAAATAGAAGGTTCGGCATCTTGATATTGGCAACCCGGATACTAATTAGAAGTATTGATGCAATATTTCAGATAATAGGGACTTCTAAATTTGGAGTATTTCTTGCAAGAAACTTATTATTTTGTTTCGGGAGGCTTTCAGTCAAAATAAAAAAAAGGCATCAATCAAAGTGATTACTGATGTAAAAATAAGAGGATGAAAATGAATGTTGAGTGAAAGAGTGACGAAACTTCTCTATTGCCTGTTTGTCAGTTTTATGAGCGAAGAACCTGCCATTCATCCCGATAACTTGATATAATGGATAAATTTTAAATAAACTAATTAATCTAAATTTAAAAGCATGAGAGAAAATAAAACTCATTAACGAGATATTATACGTATTAATATCGTATATACAAATGGTAACTCTGAATTTTCTGTGATACGCACAGACGAGAAGTTACAAACAAAAAAAAACTGTTTAATTTGAAAATACAATATATTTTAACACAGTAAACGATTTTTTACTTACTTCTTCAAGTTGTTTAGCGTAGAATAAATTTTAGACAGAAGAGAAAATGGAGTTGACGCGAGAACATTATAGTGATGTGATTTTCTATGATTTTTAAGCGGGATTAATCAATACGAATGCATTCAACGGCTGCAATTAGCATTTGGTGATGAATCTCCATCTCATGCTACTGTATTCAAATGGTATTCAGAATTTTGCAGAGGTCAGGATGAAGAACACACAGGAAGGTCGCGGTTGGCAGTAATCCCGGATATGTTCGCTGTATGAAAAATGTTTATGGATGATAATCCCTGTACCTACCAGATAATACAGAAGGAACTTAACATTGAATCCACAGCCATACACAAAATTATTCAAGAAGAATTACACATGAAAAAACTACCTTACCCCGTTGGGCTCCCCATAATTAAACTGAGCACCAAAAAGAGGAGAGTTCCAGAATCATTAAAGAAACACTCTATCTTAAATTGCTAAATGATGGTGGCCACCGCCTCACTTCTAAAATTGTAGCGGGTGATGGAATGTACATGCCGTATTTTGACGTTCCAACACGTCAAGAGTGCAAAGTATGGGTCTTTGAAGATGAAGGTCAAGAGCGCATGGTCTGGACTCCAGTTGCCTCCGTGTTGTTTTAGTTAATGAACATTCATTCACTCGATGAGGTTTGTTGTGTTCAGTAATGGTGGGTGAGTGAGTGAATATTAACGTCGCACTATTCAGCTACTCGAGGGAATTGGGCGACGGACCTCGTCATTTTTAGCCACGGTCAAATGACGAGGACCACACCCGAGCTGGCATCTCCCTTTTCTAACTTCCCCACCACACCTTCGGGAAGACGTTAAGACTTCGAAAGATTTAACGTGCATCTCTCCCATACAAGACGGGTCTTCAGCGGTACTAGGCTCAATCTATTGACACGCCGGCCAGGAGTCCGTTACCTTGACTACTAGGGTATCGAGGCCACTAGTCTCCTGGAATACCTTCGAGGTTCGCTATTTTCGAAACTTTAAGGTTATCTTCGGCTAATGTTAGGCCGCGGTAGCCGAGTGGTATAGGTATCGGACCGTGGCTTGCCTTGTCACGAGTTCGAGCCCAATACCACTAAAGACCCGCCGTGTAGGGCAGCGATGCACGTTAAATCTGTCGAGAGCAGAAACGTCCTCCCGTTGGTGTGGTGTGGTAGTTAGGAGAGGGGGGTGCTAGCTCAGGTGTCGTCCACGACACTTGACCATGGTTCAAAATTACGTGGTCCGTCGCCAAAAGCCCTCGTGTAGCTAAACAGTGCGACGTTAATAATCAATCAATCAATCGGCTAATGTTAAGGTATCCGACTACGTTCGGAACCGTGATTTTGCAAAAGCGTGTAAATGGATATTTATGATATTTAGCGTCACTTAGATTAGACAATGTATATAAAATTGGGTTAAGAATAGTATTACAATAAAAAATTATTTTACAATATTTTGACAAAAAATTAACTTAGAATAACCTTTTTTCCGAATGTTCTCCTTTTGTAAAAAATGCTTCTATTGTATGGATATTTTGCCTGTATATAGCTCAGACCTCTGTACAGAGGCTCAACTAGAATTTTTGAAATGCATAACTCGGAAGTCGTTTTATCCATGTTTTACGAAAACAGAAGGGAGAAATTTTAAGAAAATACGCCGATAATTATTTCAAATGGTTGTAACTCTGAAAATAATGTGAATTTTTCAAAAATCATAGTTGAGCCTTTGTACAGAGGTTTGAGCTATATACAGGCAAAATATTAATACAATAGAAGCATTTTTTACAAAAGGAGAACATTTGGAAAAAAGGTTATTCTAAGTTAATGTTTTGCCAAAATATTGTATTTAAATAATTTTTTTTGTCATAATGTCCTTAAAACAATTTTATACATGTATTCTAATCTAAGTGACACTAAATATCATGAAAATTATACATTTATGCGCTTTTTTAAAATCATGGTTCCGAACGTAGTCGGATACCTTAAAGAATAGGACCCAAATTCGGAGTATTTTTTCAGATATGATTCAAACATTAATACTCAATATGTACTCAAACATTAATATTATATTCTGGCCACACTATTCTGTAGAGAACCGCTTATTTTATCATACTACTCATTTTTATCCGAGTTTTGACACATTTTTTCTTTCATAAAATGTGTTTTGCATTTTTTTCCCTAGACCGTAATGCTAAATGAGCTATCCCTCTTCACATGTTAAAAGGAAAAAATTAATTATTTATGAAATATTTTGAAATTTTAAAAACACGATATTATAAACAAATGCATGAGTTACAATGTCACACATTTTTATAAAAATTGAGGCATTTTTTCTGTTTGAAAATGTGCTTCGCGTCAAGTTCACGCTCTCGTACATGTGGCGAAAACAGCCTTAAGCCCCAAATTTACTTTTTAGTGCAACTATACCAAAATACTTAGAAGTTTGATTTTCGTCCTGCAAATTTAAAAATCTTCTCATTTGAGGGGGAGTACATTTAGATAGGAAAATAAATCCATTCTATTTGATGTGCATAGTAGATAAAAAAACATTCAAATTATTTTATTTCCATATCTGATTTACTACAAAATAAAAGATTGGATAATCTTACATGATGTTACATTCTGATCCCTTTACGTGATGTTTTTCTAGCATACCTATTAAACAATGTTATTTAATTCTAAAAGGAAAACATGAGAAAAATGGAAGACTGTTCTTTAAGACTACGATATTTTGGGTACAATGCTGCACAATACTACAATTGCTTGATCATGTCGCTGCGAGTATTGCAAGGAAAAAAAGAAATATTGGTTTGAAAAATATAGTCTTTAAGAGAATTATTAACAAAGGCAGTGACTTCTTGTACGTACGGGAATATAATGCAAGGACGATTTACATAACAAAATCCTTTGTTCTTTGGGGAAGTGTAAGGGAAGGACTGAAGTCATTTTATTCGAGTTATATTTCTTTCAACACAGGAGTAGCAGACAAATTCTTCTAGTGTCGTAAAGTTCCAGTTTTATTATTTCAAGAACTCCAGCTTCCATTGCTGTGCTCTGATGTCCACTTTCCTGTTGCGATAAACTTGACATACTTATTTCGTCACAAGCAACTAGTGAGACTTTTATGACGAAAAAAAAAAAACTTTTATAAAATACAAAAAATTAACGTTAAAAAAATTTTTTTTTTTCCTTATTTTTTTTTAAAGCTTGGGAGAAAAATAAGAAGAAAAAAAAAAAAGATGAGTTAAAATTTAAAAATTTAGCTCGAACATAGCTATTGCTTAGTTAAAAACAGAAAATATTTTATTGATAATTTTTGTTCAATTAATTCAATGATTTAACTTTAGTTTGCAATTATAATAAAAATGTTTATCTCTTTAAATGTGATCGGAGTAGACTAATGGTTAAGGACACGAACTCCTGATGGAGTGTCATGAGTTCGAGCCCAACTGCCATTGAAGATCCCCCATGTTGAAGGGCTGATGCACGTTAAATCTTTCGAGGCTCGAACGTCCTTCCTTTGGTGTGGTGTGGAAGTTAGGAAAGTAGTATGTTATCCTCTTCACTTGAACGTGGTCCAAAAGTACGAGGTGGCCGCGGTAGCCGAGGGGTATAGGTATCGGATCGTGGCATGCCTTGTCACGAGTTCGAGCCCAGTACCACTAAATACCCGCCGTGTAGGGCAGCGATGCACGTTAAATCTGTCGAGAGCTGAAACGTCCTCCCGTTGGTGTGGTGTGGTAGTTAGGAGAAGGGGGTGCCAGCTCAGGTGTCGTCCACGTCTCTTGACCATGGTTCAAAATTACGTGGTCCGTCGCCAAAAGCCCTCGTGTAGCTGAAGAGTGAGACGTTAATATTCAATCAATTCATCAAAAGTACGAGGTCCATCGTTTTAACGTTTCTTGGTTGTTGTCCTTTTTGTCTTTGAGTTTGCACGGTGCATTTGTATTGATTAGTATTGTTCCTGATGTTGTTGCAAGATTGCTCGAATAATATAATTTTTTTTCTTTCTCTTATCTGATATGGTTTTTTTATTATTATTTTTAGATTTGTATATATATATTTGTATTATGTAATTATGTATATATATATATATATATGCTGGGAATTTTTATCTTTAATTTGTATTATGTAAATTTATTGTGTACTTCTGTACAAAATGTAAGCAAAGGTTTTGTTTAGACCTTTCTTGGGCCTTGGGAAGAGGCCCACGAAAGGATGGGAAGGGCCTTTCGTGGGCCCTTTCCATCTACATGATTATACAAAATACACTTGTGAGAAGCGCAAAACCCATTATAACATATTGCTCTTGCTATTATAACAATGGGAAGACTAATTTCCGATTCAGTTTTGTGCTAATGCACATAATCCAGCGATTATGACATCTGTAAATCGGACAAAAAAAAAATGGTGCTATAGATGAAGTACCTTGTCCAAAACCTGTCTCTGTATGTAACGATGTAATGGGAGGGGTGGATCGCCTCGATCAAAGAAAAGAAAAGTACCAAATAAGAATAAGAACTGTAAAAGGGGGGCATCGTATCTTTTATATTTTTGTATTGATCTTGCTATCATAAATAGTTTCATACAGTGGCAAGTGAACAAAAGAAACAGTAGTTTAGACCAGCAAACATTCCTTATAGCATTAGTTCGTCAGCTACGGATATTCCTCAAGAAAAAGGAAAGGATGTCCTGCTAGCTTCCAAGCAAAAAAGTGTGTAGTTCCGGATGATGTGCGCTTAGCCAGTGTGGGAAATCATATGCCAAAAGATTTTTTCGAACTACAGACGATGTAGGAAATGTCACAGAAAGAAAAAAGAAAAGAGGATCCTCTACAGGTGTGCAGAGTGTGATATCCCCTTGTGCACTGCAACAGGCTTTTTCTCTTTTTATGGCAAATAATCGCCATTAAATTAAATTTTCTTTATGTTGGTAATTGGTTCCTGGGAAAGTATTCTTCCCACCCCTAAAATTTAAATGTAAACCTAAAATTTGGCAAAATAAAATATATTTCCTTTAAAAGCTATTGTTTAAATGTTAATAAAACATAAAAAAACTGCGAAAAATTCAAAAAAGAAATAAATGACCCACGAAAGGGTTAATAAAGACTGAACGCGGGGTGGTTGTTTGTTGGGGGACCGGTTCGCAGTTCTAAGCCCCTTTCGGATGAGTTTGATTCCCTTGAGCATTATGCCAATAGCTCCCGTGTTGTTTTATAGTGCGACGTGAATAAGCACTTACTCGCTATAGTACTGATTAAAAGTCCAAATTATTATAATAAACTAAATATCTCAAAAGCTATTATACATTTTTTAAAAAAAATATGGACCCATGCTTATTTTATACGAACGTAGTAATATTTTATATTTTATAAATTGCTTCTAATATCGTAAGGTATCCGACTACGTTCGGAACTATGATTTTGCAAAAGAGCATAAATGAATAATTTCCATGATATTTAGTGTCACTTAGATTAGAATTCATGTATAAAATTGTTTTAAGGATACTTTTTTTGACACAAAAAAAAAATTATTTAAATACAATATTTTGGCAAAAAATTAACTTAGAATAATCTTTTTTTAAAATGTGCTCCTTTTGTGAAAAATGCTCCTATTATAATAATATTTTGCCTGTATATCGCTCAGACCTCTCTACAGTGGCTCAACTAGAATTTTCGAAATATATAACTTAGAAGTAGGTTTATCCATATTTTACGACAACAGAGGAGAGCAATTTTAAGAAAAAAACGCCGATAATTATTTCATTTGGTGGTAACTCTGAAAATAATGTGAATTTTTCAAAAATTCTAGTTGAGCCTCTGTAGAGAGGTCTGAGCTATATACAGGCAAAATAGTATTGTATTAGAAGCATTTTCACAAAAGGAGAACATTTTGAAAAAAAATTATTCTAAGTTAATTTTTTGCCAAAATATTGCATTTAAATAATTTGTTTTGTCAAAATGTCCTTAAAACAATTTTATGCATGTATTCTAATATGACTGACTCTAAATATCATGAAAATTATCTATTTATGCGCTTTTTAAAATCACGTTTCCGAACGTAGTCGGATACCTTAATGTAATAATTAAAATTTAATTTTAATATTTTTACGTTAATGTCTTTTTAATTAGTGTTAATAAGATCACAGTCACTCAAAATGCAAGAAATAGATGTTAAAGTCCGACAGGGTTAAGTACTCTGTTACGCTCCAACAAGATTTTATAAATTCCGATTTTCCTCTAAAATTTATTATGACATTGAGTTAAAACGAAGACACCTCACAGCTTTCCTTATAATTCAGCAGTACCCAAATTCATGTAAGGTAATTTTCTGGAAACCTATCTTAAAAAAAAATATGTCGAACAATACCTCCAAATTAAAAAGCAATAAAACGTTCAAAATAAAGTAATTATCAATATTGCCGAAATCTGTTGTCACATTTTTATTGAGATAAAATATCACAAATCTACATTTTTCAAGAAATTCATAGAAGAAAGATAAGGGATCACAATACAAAAGATAAGAGACGTAGAACCTATCTATAATGCACAAAAATATGTAACCGTCACAGCTTGGTACCAATTCGCAACAGTTCTCGAAAAAAATCTATTTATCGTGCCAAACAACCATCAGACATGTTTACAACGTTTCTTTTTCCTTAATCTTTAAACTTTCGCTGAATTAAATTACTTTTTCCTAAATGAGCGGTGTAATTGTCAACAATTACACTCTTAGCTTAGTGTAAACAAATTACAATTTTAATTTTTGCAAAGGACAAAGACCTGTCTGAACAATGGTTGCTTAGAACGTTCCAGAACCCTTGCATCACGGTTCCAGAGCCTTCGACGGACAGGGAATTACTACCATCACTGACTCATCTCCCACGCCGAATATTACAGATGTATATCTCAAAAATTCTAACGGGACAAAAAACATCCTGTTCGAAAGGCATTGATCCTGGCTTTGAATAAGGAGAACAGAAGCGGAAGACTCTACATATTGAAGATCAATATCATATTTTGTAGAAGGTGCTAGTTCTTTCTCATTTAGGAACTTTTTGCCGATGATTACATTAGATAATCAACAGTTGTGGAGGAAAACGGAGATGTAACAAATGGTCAATTATCAGTATATCTTTTTAAAAACACGATGATGAAATTAAGAATTTCTAAAAAAAAAGATAAAATATGGAGAATAACAGCTGATATTATCTCATTTCAGACAAACAAATTAAAGTATTAATATATTTTTAGACATAATTTTTATTACTTGTTTCAGTAAAAAAAAAATTTCATTCTAGAAAATATGTCTTTGCAATTAGCTAGCGTAATACATGTTTTGTTAATAAGGTAAACCGTGTTTTCTCGGAAGTAATAAAATAGATTCTTTCATCAAGAGGACACGGTACTCGGTTCACATTTTTTTTATTTATATATTTATACGACACTTGTACATGTATTCTATTTGAACACACATGAAATATACATTTCAGAAAAAACAAAATTTTAAAAAACAACTATTTTAAATTTTAAAAATATTTCAGTATTTTAAAATTTTTATTGTTGCTCATCCGTTATAGTGTTTAGCTATCCTAATTGCTGTTTCGTAGGGCATGGGTTCAAATCCCGGAGAAAGCATGGATGTTTGTAAATGTATAGTGCCTTTGCGATATGGGTGTACTCCACAAAACCGTCGAGCCGCAAGTCCTCTCGTGAGGTTGGTGGAAGGGAAACAGAGATGGGAGGCTCTTGCACTCTCTAGGGTTTTCTCCCTCAAAATTGGGGTGGGATCGAGCTAAATCATACTGTCACCTGTATGGTGCTCAAAGCTATGCCCAACAACAGGCGTACATCTAGCCCTTTGCCATGAGGAATTTCGAGGGCCTCGATATGACGCAATCGAGATCAGGTGGCATAAGAAACAACAACAGAATTCTTACTACTTCTACAAGTTTTAATATTTTTGAACAATTTTTTTTTCTAATATTCTTAGAAGTGTTCGTCATACTTCTGTGCATTGAATTGGTATTACAAATGATAGTTTTATTTTATAACTTTTTCGTGTCGGACTGTATAAAAAAACAGTAAAAAAACATCTACACCGAAATTCGATTAATTTTTAAAAAATAACTGTTCTCACAAATCCGTATTCTACGCACAAAGAATCATCAAACATTATACAAAATAGCTAGAAAAAAAACTTCGACATATTATATTGAATATCAAAGAAGCCTTAGAGCATTTTATATAGGCGATTATATTGTGAAAAATAACAATCTGAGAAAAAGTAATTTTTAAATTTTTAAAGGCCAGTAAAATAAATGAAAGAGCTAAATGCAGATGTCGCGTGTTCTAGTTCCGTTTTTCTCTTCGACATACTATTAATAAAAAGTTGAATAACTGGATAAATACAGAGAAATACGTTTAACGTGAAACGTTCGAAGACGAAATATCGGTTAACACGAAATAATACAACAGTCCCAACAAATTACAATGTGTTTTTATGCATTTTCTTCTCTTGACACGAAACGAAAAGCACTGAACACGAAAAGATTTCCGTTCTGGGAATGAACAAAATACGAAAAACATCAGCCGGGCAAGCGAGATTTAAGAGGGGTGGTTTGACACGTTTCGTAGAAGGGAGGCTAACTTGGTTTTGAAATACTCTCGGAATAGTCTGTTACACGAGCCAATTTTGTTTATCTAGAATACTTTCACCCCCTCCCACCTCTATAAATGCCACAAAGCTCAAAAAACCTCATTGACGCAGATTCCGACGACAAAAATGAAATGAATAATGCAGCTTCTGTTTCCACTTCATCCGAAATGAGAAACCTCATGAAAAGTAAAAGCACAGTTATTTAGACTCACATTCTGATGGTGAAATAAAGGGCAAAATGGACGACATCGAACAATTTGTTGACAATTTGCTGCTAAAAAAGACAATTCAATGAAAAATATGAAATTATTTACCAAAGACTCAACAAATGTTTTGTTTTTCAAAAGACTTGAAAATTTTGCATTAAATATCACTAAGTTCTTGTGAATGCTTTTATTCCCTCGATTTTTATTAAATACTTACATATATACATATCTATGTAAATAAAATGTACTCTAATAAACTTAGTTTTGTTGAGTATATGTTTTTTTGCAATATCCTTTAAAACGAAAACAAATTTCAGTCCCCTCAGTTTTGTGTTAAATTATTTTCACTATAATGTGTGTGTATATTAAGGTTTTAGATTGAAAAAAGGCTGTTGAGTTTTACAATGTTTCTCCATTTGTCCACACTCTACACCAATACGAACTACGTTCCTTTCAAATTATCCAATATGTTCTGCTTTTTCACATAAAATTGCTTTAAACGTGATAAAATCATTGAAAGCAACTAGAATCGGTTCATTTTTCCCTGTAATCTTTTAAAATAAGTTTCCAGGTATTCAATTTACGTAATAAATTCCATACGTTTGTTATTTTCTTTTTAATTGTCAGTTAAATAGGAAATAAAAAGAGAAATCGCTGTCTATTACATAGATGTTTCGCTGTCTATTACATAAATGTTTATTGTTCTGCTCTTGACGGGATTTAAATTTAGCAAAGACTATTCCAGAATCGCAAAGGAAAACAAAATGGCTATAACTGTTCCATGTCTGAAGAGTTTGAAATAAATTATTGCGATTCATAACTCTCTCAAATAATGCGTTGTTCGACATAATTCCTTAAATCTGAGAAAACAGTTTTAGATGTATCCGACTACTTGTGTTCAGAACCGCGATTTTGCAAAAGTGTACAAACGATTACTTTTTTTTTAATAATTAGTGCCACTTAGATTAGAATACACGTATAAAATTATTTTAAAACTATTTTTACAATAAAAAATTATTTAAATGAAACATTTTGGCAAAAAATGAACATAGAATTATCTATTTTCAAAACATTTTCCTTTTATGGGAAATGTTCTATAATAATGATATTTTGCCTATATATACTGCAGACCTCTCTGTGCAGAGCCTGAACTAGGATTTTCGAATTATTGGAAGTGTATTTATCCATATTTTAGTTTATCAGAGTGGAGAAATTTTAACAAAAAAACACCGGTAATTCTTTCAATTGGTAATAACTCTGAAAATTATGTAAATTTTTCAAAATTCCTAGTTTAGGCTCTCTGGAGATGTCATAACTATATATAAGCAAAATATAGAAAAAAAATTTTTAAAAAAAGAGAACATTTTAAAAACAGGTAATTCTATAAGTACATTTTTTACCAAAATATTGCTCTTAAATCATTTTTTATTGTAATAATGTGTTCTTAAGACAATTTTATGTTTGTATTCTAATCTAAGTGACACTAAATATTAAAAGTGATATTCGTTTGTACATTTTTGCAAAATCGCGGTTCTGAACGTAGTCGGATACCTTAAATAAATGAATAGATATGTTTTTAATAAAAACAAGTAATATAAAAAAATAGTTTTTAAGTCAATTCCTACTTAGATCAACAGCGAAAAATTTTATTTTAGCTACTTTTTATTAAATAGTTACAATTAATATAAATATGCATATACATAGGACAGAATCATAACATTAAGTGGTAATTAGTTTTTTTAATTATCATTAAAGTATCGTATTGTCCTTTTAATTTCAGTCCAACTGAATGCTTTAACACGTGAGAAAAAAACCTTTTCAAGTTTTGACACAAGTCGTCAAAAGGGTAGCCAACGTGGCTGTATTTGTAATTCTTTAAATAATTAGTTTTAATCAATTAAAATTTTTATTAATTATAATTAAATTATTGTATTGTCATCCAAAATGATCCTGTATATAAAATTTCAGCTCAATTCAGCGATTTAAAATGTATTTTATTAACGATTGAAAATTCCACCAAGATAAATAAATAAATATACAGATATATAAATAAATAAATATATATAGACAGTGCGAGCTAATAGTAGGAATTAAAAAAAAATTAAAAATTGTAGACCCTCCGTGTAGAGGAGGCCGTTGTATGTTAAATCTGTGGAGACTCAAATGTTTTCCCGTTGGCGTGACGTGGAAGTTAGCTGAGGATGTCAGCTCAGGTGTCGTTCTCGTCACTCGACCATAGTTCAAAATTATTAGGTTCATCCCCAATAGTCCTTGTGTAGCTTCATAATGCGGTGTTAATATTCTCACTCACTTTTAAGCTGCCCTGAACCGAACAGTAATAGATTATTTCCACAACTATCTCAAAATTTAATACTGAGTTATAAATCTTTATTAGCTATAAACAGATTCGAACTACAGTCGGACCTCTATATAACGAAGTCGCTAAATCCCGGAAAAAAGTTCATTATATGGAAAATTCATTGTATAGAGGCTCATCTTTTAATATACTTTATAAACCGCATAAAACAAATTTTAAATTCATAAACACTATATATTAAAAAAAATAATTATTCACACCTTTTTTAAAATTAATATGTTTATTTTATATATATCTTATATACCCATCAAAAATTAAGAAAGAAATAAAAACTGCAAGGAGAACAAGAAAAAACAATGTCGAGTGTGTTACTGTATTTTCAATATTAAGAAAATAATTTAAAACTAAAATTAAGGAATTTTAAGGACGTTTTCTAATTTTAAGCATACAAGTAATATTAAATATACATTATTTTATAACTAGAACATGAGGACACGGGACAACTCTACTGAGTGTGAAAAAAGATATCGAAGATGTTTCTAGTGAACTGAACAATGGGGGTTAAAGGTTGCACTTCTTCGATGAAACGTCCAGAACTCTATTGCTCTCGGCGAGTTAGGATCTAATAAAACCAGTTCAAGATTTATGACCACCATAAAATTTGTTAAGATATCCGACTATATATACGTTCGGAACCGTGATTTTGCAAAAGCGTGTAAATGGATAATATTTTTGATATTTAGTGCCACTTAGATTAGAAAATGCATATAAAATTGTTTTAAGAATAGTAGTAGAATAAAAAATTATTTAAGTACAATATTTTGACAAAAAATGAACATAGAATGATCCATTTTCAAAATATTCTCCTTTTGTGAAAAGTGCTTCTATTATAATAATACTCTGCCTGTATATACTCAGACCTCTGTACAGAGGCTCAACTAGAATTTTTGAGATATTTAACATAGAAGTGGGTTTATCCATGTTTTACGACAACAGAGGGGAGGAATTTTAAGAAAAAAACGCCGATAATTATTACAATGGGTCGTAACTCTGAAAACAATGTGAATTTTTCAAAAATCATAGTTGAGCCTTCGTACAGAGGTCTGAGCTATATAAAGGCAAAATATTATTATAATAGAAGCATTTTTCACAAAAGGAGAACATTTTGAAAAAAAGTTATTCTGAGTTAATATTTTGCCGAAATATTGTATTTAAATAAATTTTTTTTGTCAAAATGTCCTTAAAACCATTTTATACATGTATTCTAATCTAAGTGACACTAAATATCATGAAAATTATCCATTTATGAGCCTTTTTAAAATCGCAGTTCCGAACGTAGTCGAATACCTTAAAGAGAGGATAACTTCAAATGTTCAGAAATACTTTAAAAATTGGGAGGAAAAAAATTGCATCACAAAAGAAAAAGTTCGTTATATAGAAAATACACTTCGCTATAGAGAGGTTATTTTACGAATAAAGTAGAAAAATGTTCAAGGTTCCAGGAAAATGTTCGCTTTATAGAAAAATTCGCAATATAGAGGTTCGACTGTATTTCGTAACTTTTATAGTAAGAGAGAATTTTTTTTCTCACCACCTATCCATATAATATTTTTAAAAAATTGTGTGAACTACTATTTTATATATATACCATACGTTACTTTCTTTTATGTGTTATGATAGAATCACTCTGAAATATTATATAGTAATCAAAAAACTTCACAAATCAAGTCTCGAAGCATCTTCAACTGTGGGCTAGTTTACCTTGAAAAGTCCTCAACGACGACATACGTACTCTAATTGTCCTTCAGATCCTTTCTTTGGGACAACCCCTGTTCGTCGCCAATAACCTAATGAATAGCAGCAAGGCTCGTAAATCAAGTCAAAGTGGAATCAAACCTGCAAAATCTTAAACGTTTTTTGACAAGGGTAAATGTTCTCATTAAGATCCGTCTCCGCATGAAGTAATTGACTTTTAAGACAATGAGTAATTTTTTTCTACACGTCTCTAAGTGCCAGATTATATCGCAGATTCTAAGCGATGCTAGGGACGTATAAACGCTTTTTAACAACTCGATCGCCAGGGTCCACAAAGAAATACGTTTGGCGTCCCATTCGTGATCAGCTTAACATTAACGTGTTCCGCCTGTGGCAATAAACATTAGAAACGAAAGTGACAATGTTATATCAATCAGTTCAGTGCATACCTCCATATACCAGATTAGATTCATTTAAAATACCAGTTTTCTTGTTAACCTTAGAAATGTCTGTTGGGTAGCAGTGACTTTACTATCTCTGCATACAAAACGAGTGTGAATACCTGTATCATTTTAAATATTAGAACGAGAACGTGATATTTGAAAGTTAACGATTTTTTTTCTTCTGAACTTTAAGTTCAGGTCGATGCTCTTTGCCTTATATGCAAGCTTTCTGAAAGAATAATCGTTTTTACGATGTTAAGGTATCCAACTACTTGCGACAACTTTTTTTTGAAAAAAATGAGGATATGGGAATTTTTTTGTGATTTTTAGATGTATTTAGTATATTTTAAGAAAAAAATTCTGAAATTGAAAACAAAATTTTTTATTATTATTATTAAAATGAGAAAAAACTGGTAAAAATGTACAAAAAATTACACAAACGGGGCCCGCTCTGCACAAATTTTTATGAACAAATTCTCAATTTTTCAAATTTGATGTGTTACTTGGTTATTCCTGTTTGAAATGACCTTCAGGATAAGAGATATTTTAATTTTTACAAAAACTAGAGCACTTTATCTTAAGAGACTACAAAAAATTGCTTAAAAAAAGCAGTGATTATATGTTCACCCAAAGGACTGTAAATTTTGAAATTAAACAGTGATTGATAAATCTGAAGGTTAAAACACTTTTACTGTTATATATAGTATATACACAAAAAATTTCAACAAATTATTTAAAAAACGTTTTGAGTAATCGCTGTCCCCGTTTGAGTTTTTCGACAAAAACACATTTCGAGTAAAACGCATTTTAAAGTTTGACATCTTTTGTAAAGTTATGGCATCTGCTTTTACTAAAACACTTGTAGTTTTTGTTCTAGAGATTGGAAAATAAAAAACTTGGTATTTTTATAAAGCTAATAAAATGGCTTATAAAATAAAATCATAAAAAAAAAATTTCAAGTTTTGAAAAAAAATCATGATTTTAGAGTAGTTAGATAACTTAAGAATGTTTTGTGGCGTTTGAGAAATTACACATATAATTTAGAAAATCTAGTGTGGGAATAATGAACATTTATCCTATTGTAACGTCGTGAGTAGATCACAAACACAGAAAAATCGCCACAGCCTCATTTTAAATTTAAAACAGTATTTATTTGCTTCATAGGTTACTACATATGAAGTAATAAAGTCCAATAAATATACCAAGCCGGTGCAGTCAGTCTATCTCACGGGAGTTCAGTCCTTTTCCCGAAAGGCACTCGCTCAACTCTCCACGCCACCGGCGTTCATCGTCTCACCTCTCGTTCCTCTCCAATCCTTTTTTTTTTCAGGGCTCCTCTCAAGTTTTCTCCATCCAGGGCTCTCTCGTCTCCTAAAAAAACCCCCTTTTAAACACCAGGGGCGGGTCCACAACACGCCCCTCGTCTCTTCTCATTGGCAGGCCAAAATAAGTCTGCCCTCGTCCCCGGGCCACATTCGTGTACTATTTGTGCGGCAAACACAAACACATTCCTGGTCTGTCTGGAAACTAAGGGCGCCATAATTCTTATCTAACTTCTGAACACCCTTATCTATCACACCACCTCGGTTCTATCATCCCATTCTCTCGACACCGGCCGAGGCGACAGGATTCTTTTATACAGGCTTCGCCTATTGTCAATGGGTTCTCGGCTTTCTTTGACCATTATAACTCCTAGATCGGATGTTCGACGTTTGCCCGAGGTCAGACAATAAACAATGACCCCATGGCCACGTGCTCTTGTCACTCCACGTGCACTTGTCACTCCACGTACACTTGTCACACCTGTTCGGAGCCATAAAACTTAGAATGAATGGAGGGTGAGGATCACCCCAATCGAAGACTTCACACTATGTTCATTCGCAATAATATTTTAGGGCATTCAATCTGTAATAAGTTAACTTTGCCGTGAAACAAGTTGCTTTTCTGTCAGGTAATATTTCACATCGAATGAACTGTTATACAAAAAATAAAGAATTTTAATAACTCTGAATTTGTTAACAAATAATATAAGGAAAGATTTTATTGTATGTATCTGTATATATAAACGAATATTTCTCGAAATTACCTTCCTATACGCAAACTAGTGACCGCAGTAGCCTAGTGGTCAACGTAATGGACACTTTATACGTATGTCATGAGTTAGAGCCTAGTTCCACTGAAGATCCGCCACAATGCACGTCAAATCTGTTGATGCTCAAACGTCCTCCTATTGGAGTGGCGTGGAAGTAAGGAGAGAGGGTGCCAGCTCAGGTGTCACCCTCGTCGCTTGGCCATGGTCCAAAATCACGAGGTTCGTTGCCAAAAGCCCTTCAGTAGCTGAATAGTGCGACGTTTATATTAACTCACTCACACTCACCCTACGCAGACCAATAGATATACATCTTATTCTTTAATCTAGGCTTAGGAGTGGCTAGGGAAGCTCAGAGGCCATATTCATGGTGCCGTCAAGTAGTGGTGCCTTCCGTTCAGAGAAAGCAATGGAACGTGCATTGTTTAGAGACTGTTTGTAACCAATGAACAGAGCGTCTTGAAGTGTATGTATGTACATTGATAGAAAACATTACAGGGACGCCAAAACCGTTGAAATTCACATACCACATGAAAAAAAAAGATCGCATAAAAAAGGACCGCACAAAACCAGATTCTACTGCAATGATGGCGAACCTATGACCCTTGGGTCAGACACTGACCCACGCAAGCTTTTTAACTGACCCATGATTCCTAGGCAATCACTTGTTTGCTTACGCAGGTTTATTTAGATTTTCTAATTTGTGTGGATTATTTAGATTCTATTTGAATTTTTTCAAGCACATTGACACAATAGCAATTTAAATGTTGTCTATAACTTTCAGTGTGATCATTATAGTTCCAAAGTTACGTAAATGACAGCAAATGTATATGAAAGCACGTAGTATTTGAAATAAAGCAAAAGTGTCTACAAAATATCAAAGTGTATAATTTTACTCATGTTTTGTTTGTTGAAAACAAATCGAAAACCAAAGAAAACAGTCGAAAAACCATATTTAAAGCACCTTCTTCGGATAAAATGCACTTTTGTAAAGTTATGTTCAGTTACGTTTGAAGAAAGAGACTTCCATAGTGCCCTTTTCTACCCAACAAGCCAATTGAATTTGAAAGATGTTTAGTTTTAAAAATACAAAAAAAAATATTAATTAATTAAACTTAACTCTGGTGCAAATGGGCATTAGTGACCCACGCTCTAGTATTAAAAAAAAAATTAACGAAATTTGACCCACGTCTCAAAAAGTTTCGCCATCCCTGTTCTACTGTATTTCTTACAGTATACATAAATTAAGGGCAAGAAGGAATAAAACCAAAAATACATTTTACATTAAGATATTAATCATGTACATAAATTTTATGTTCTTTGAACCGTTAAACAATGTGTCACAGCAAGGATACAGAAAAAGAAAAATTAAAACCTCTTAAAGAATTACGCCCGTCGTATCCAAGTGGTCATCCTCGTGCGTTCATTACCGGCCTTGTTTCTGTCGAGTCGTAAAGGCATATATGACCCGATGATTAGAAGAGTTGATGCACGTTAAATCCATCGAAGCACAAAATTCGGACGTTGGAGTGGTGTGGATGTTCAGAAAGTTGGAAGCCAACTCAGGTATTTTTTATTCTCATCACTTGGCCGTGGTTCAAAATAACGGTCCATCGCCAAAAGCCCTCATGCAATTTTAAAAAACAATCTATCTTGTAGAACAGGGGTGTCCAACACGCGGCCCGCCAGTACGTAAGTTGCTGCCCACCGACTCCTTTTAAATTTTTTTTAAATATCAGGTTTTTAAAGTTTTTTCATTTTGAATTTTATTTGAGGGAAAATTTATATTTATTTATATAAATCTACAATATATTTGCCTGTTACCTGTTCTTATTTTAAAATGAATCCTTTTTGATAATAGAAATGTCCTTTAGCTTAAAATAGATTTATATTTTATCAAACAGTTACATTTGAGTTTACTATAATAAATTACTTTTTAAATAAATTCCGAATTACATAATGCATATCCTTTACTCTATGGATGGTACATCATTCTCTGTGTGTGCGACTTTCATTTCTCCTCCTCCTTTTCTGTTTAGAGTGTCCAAAGAGCAAGAGGCAGTCAGAGATGTTTTTAAAGTTTAAAAAAAATATTCAGGACGATTAAGATAAAGGGCAATGTCTACTTAATCGTTTGCGAATGACAGCACTATCGAATTTCAACAATGAGTAACGAAAGATCAATTCAAAAGGAACACTGAAATTTTCAAGAAAAAGACAGCTGTAATATTTTAAACATTATTTCATCATTGCATTATTATATTATCTAAACATTATTATATTATCTATGTCTGTATACATGAAAAATAATGAAAACAATAATAATAATTCATTCTGTTTTAAATTTTCTCTCCAATAAATGTTTTTTTGTTTCCAAATCTGATATAAAGGTACATATTTTTATGTGCGGCCCGCGAGATTATAGTGTTTTTCCGAAGTGGCCCGCAAGGTCATTTGGGTTGGAAACCCTTGTTGTAGAATTTCATAGATCTCTCAGAATTGTATGCTAATATATATGATTTGACAAATATTACCATTTATTTATATTCTGAATTCAGAAAAGAACACATTTTGAAAAATATCAGGACAGTAAACGAAATAAATAAAATAAAATGAAAAGTTTAAGAAAAATGAGAGACGATAGAACATTTTTTCATTGCTTAATTCTTTATTCTAAAAAGGATTTCAACATCGTTAAGTTTTTAGTTTATGCGAGGCATCTAGTTAACTTTAAGAAAAATTGAATTCAAAAATAATATGTTTTTCGATTTAGGAAATATATTTTTATTTTCTTTAAGCATTCTTCCTGACATCTAGAAAATTCTTAACCGTGCATTTATCTTTATATTCGCATAAATTATTCAGATATTTCTTTTTCCACACTGTGGTTTTTCTGCTGGTGTTTTTCCATTCAGTGAAAATTAAGTTTGAAAAATAAGTCTATAACTCGGTAAAACATTTTTATATTTTTGATACCAGTTTGCGTAATCGTGATGCAGAAATGAAAATAAATGTTTCAGATTAAGAGAAGAAAAGAACGACAATTATACGACCGCCAAATCAAAAGACGTGAAAAGTTGCATTAAATTTGCGGTTAAAAACATATTTTTTTCTAGCCTCCAAATTATTCTGCTTTAAACAAAACATTGCCTCTCTCTACCAAGTATAAAATACTTCCTATAAGAAATTTTATTACTAAAATAATCCCTTGTTCATTACACTTGCTTTTTCATAAATTAATTTCTGCGAATTTTTCTAAGTATTTTTTTAAAATAAAGTACATTTTTTTCGATAATTACCTACATATTTCAATGCAGTCAGTAGAAATGATTATTTTGTCCATTATAAATTCCGTAATGAATCCTATGATTCTAAGCATAACTCAGATTGCTTGCGTTTTAGCATCGATAACACACATTTGATGATTGTGCTATAACAAAAATCGCGAGCAACATCTGAACTGGGATTCCCTTTTCCATAAACTTTCACTCCACATCAGTTGCAGAACTTTTCAAAGGAAATAGTTCAGTCACGAATACGCGACTATTACCATTCGACTGAGTGAGTGAATATTCTCGTCGCACTGTTCAGCTACACGAGGGCTTTTGGCGACGGACCTCGTAATTTTAAACCATGGTCAACCATTTGACTAGCCCTACGGTTTAGTTTACATTCAAGAAAATTAGGAACAGTGATTTAAAAGCAGGTTCTTTAGACTCCCAGGTATATAAGCAGGATATTTTATGGAACAGAAATATTAGTTCTAAAAATTGCAGCGAATTTTGCAAATTGCAGTTTGTTCTTAGAATTAAATGCTACCAGCTTGAGTTGACTTTATTAATGCCTCACTCTGTAACATCAGGGGCAGCTCTAGGGTCGTACAAACCGGACCCCTGCCAGGGGTGGTAAATTTTAAGGGAGGCATTTGGATCGAATTTTTAAAAAAATATTTATTTTTTTTGTTACAGAAAATTTGATGCATTTTCTAAAATATTATTGGGTGTTAATTTGGTATTTCATTTAACGTATCATATTGCCTTATTTTGTACTCTGTATGTTTAAAGTCAGTTTTCTTTTATGTTGAAACTGGTAGCCAGGAATATATGTTAATTCATGAAATTTGATATGTTTACACATCTTTCGCTAGTAACTTTCTCCCCATCCCGGAGCGGAGTCACAACGGACATTCCTTTCACCCGTACTATGTCCGGTATCAGCTATCGAAAAGGAACAGGGCTAATAAGAGTTTTTGGTAGATAGAGGGCCCACATGAGATGTTTTATTTTAGCCTTGAGTGTAGTTATTATAAGTTAAAATAAGCGCTTGTGATCCCCACCATTAGTACACTCTTTTTTCAAAGCAATTGGCCTGCTGAAATGGGTGATTCCTTCTCTTACATTTTACTCGTTTGAAATAATAACAGGTAATTACGTCCTTATAATTTCGAATTATTTAATATTTTTTTAAGACTAAAAATAATATATATTTATATTATTTTAATATTATTATGCTGCCTTTTTTTGTTAGCAAGAATTGTTCAAGTCTTATAAGTGTGTATCTATGTAAACAATTTATCTTTTTAAATTATAATTTTTGTTTTTTTGCTTTGGGGAGAGGGGCGGCTTTTTCCGTTTTTGTCCGGAGCGGCATAACTGCTAGAGCCGGCCCTGGTAACGTCTTTCGCAGCCGCAAGATCTGTTCCCTATGTAGATAACATCACACAGTTCACATCCACACGTGCACCCCTAAAATATAGCGGGATCTTTTCATCTGATATCACGTCGAAAACCGATGGCCGTGAGGAGCCCAACAGCTGGTTCCCACACCTGCGAACTTGAAC
>BMAV01005210.1:371787-389201 GCA_019973955.1 Trichonephila inaurata madagascariensis
TTATCTGAAAAGCGTGAAGCATTAGTATTGTTCAATTTTATTTTTCTAATTGTCGGAGTATCTTATCATTTTACTGCTTTCTATAAACTTTATTGCGGGATGATATGAATAATTGCTCAGTATTAAGGTTTAAAAAAAATAAGCCTAGTATCTTAAAGGACAATTTAAGAGAAAGAAAGAAAGAAATTATAGTATATTATATTCACAAACATTGGAGATGTAAGCTATCTTCTCATCATAGAATTATTTCCACATTTACAGGAATATACTTCACTGACTCAAATTTAACAATCGTGAAAAAATTCTTCAAAAAAAAAAAAAAATTGCCAAAACAGACATAAAGAAGGAGTTGTATTACACCTGTGAAATAATGACTGTTGTTATATAACTTTGTAAATAGAAAGGGGGGGCGGACGAAGGAAACATTTATTAATCATAAAAGTTCTACGTTTTGTGGATTTTGATTATATCAGAAGCTGTATGTGAGAATTATTTATATTAGAAGCATTATTTTAGGTTTTCATTCGATTATCAGTATTTGTAAGCATATGTTTCAGCTGTATAATCGGCTGTGTATTTTAAAACATTATGTATACAAAAGCCAATGAAATCACCATTAGTTTTTGGAAAGCAAGAAATAAATATAATTATTATTGTTAATTATTAATGAATAATTATTATTGTCAGCAAACATGTGTGCTTCTAAAAAGAATGTTTCTGTAAAATTCAAAAAATAGTAACAGTGAGACGATAGAACTGACTGGCTGGAAACACATGATTGCATTTATCATGTGACAATGACGTCAAACGGATTTAGTATATTTGACCTACAAGTGTGCAATTAAATATTTTAATGTAATAAACTTATGTTTTAATCGAAAACAAAACCCATAACTCCGTAATAGTAAAATATATATGTACATATATTATTATTTAGCAGCATACAAAAAAACTTAAATGGAAATATTCAACCGTAAATTATTTGAAAATACATCACTTAAAATGAAACTGAGGACCGAAACCACATTTATCTGGAAACTTTTTTTTTGAATACTCTATTTTACATCATTTAAATAACAATGTTATTAAATTAAATAGCTGACTTGCAACTTCGTAACAACTTTCTCTCGTTCATTTGCTACTTTTTCAATAGTTCACTGATAACAGGATGTTGAAATGAAAGAAGAAAGGGGGGAGAATGTGCAACATTTTATTTTCCAAGCATCTGAATGAAATTGTTTAAAATAAGAATGGAAGTATTTCGGAAAGGCATAAAAATGGTCCAGTTTTGGAATTGTAAAGTGGCTGTTAAAAGGGGATAGTTAATTTTTTTTTAAATATCGTAAAAACTTTTAGGGATTAAGATCCAAAATCTCTGTTGCGTAAAATTTAGCATAATTACGCAAAAAAACAGAAAAAATTAGAATTAAAAAAAATTCTTAACCAGTTTTAACCTATTTTCTTTTTTAAAAAGTAAAATTTAAATATTTACAAAAAAAAAGAAAGAAAGAAAGAAAAAAAGAAAAGAAAAAAAAGAAGAAAGAAAGTACTGCGAGATTTCAGTATTTCAGAATATGGATTTAAATGCCACAGTTTAAATACGTTATTCACACCAATTTCTTCCACATTTTTTTCAAGCTCTCAAAAAAAAAAAAAAAAAAATTCTTAAACGTTCTTTCATTCATGAAGTGGAATATCAGGTTAGTAATTGGATTCTGAATATATTAAAAACTCAGAAAAAACGAATGCCATTCATTTAAGTTTGTTTTGTTTTATTCGTTAAGTCAATAAATAAAGTGCGATAAGAATTGTGCAAGAATGTTCTCTATTCGTAATTAGATATTGATCTTAATGTATTTCCCTTTGCATTGAGCATTAATTGATAGAAAATGAAAAGTCCTTTATCTACTAGCAATATAAAGGTCATTAGCTTAAAGAATGTGAATGTATGGTTAACTATTGTATTCATATGATAGCATTAACATTTTAAAACAGGTTTCTTTTCAAAAGGTGATATTTTATTCATGTCTTTCTGACAAATTACTGTTTTATATTAATAAAGGTTTTGTTGTTACCTCGCTACACAATTTTCATAATGTCCTAAAAAGAATCACATATATATAGTAAGCCTATAGGTCTCAGCACATCTTCATAAAATCATATATGAACTCAGGATAACGAATGAAATGTATAACAAATTGGAAGAATTACACTTAAATTCTGTATGTTATATTAAAAAAAAAACTGTGGGGAATATTTTTAAGACAAAGAAATACAATTACAAATAATACTTCAGATAGTACAGGTAATGATAGAACAGTTTGAAAATCCTATTTACCTGTATTATCTCATTTTTTGATATAAGACTCCATTCTTATATCAAATAATTTATCTATTAAGAGTGAAATAAAAAATATATTCGAGATAGATTAAGGGTTATTCATTTGATAAAATAATATATAATGAATATTGAAAAGCTGTGAATCCTTTCCTAACAAAGTAAAATTAATATTATAATATTATAAACACCATTACAATCAAAACTTACAATATAGAAATTGTGCTTTAAATAGACAGAAGAAAATACATTCCAGGCAAACTTACATCAATATTTTATGAGCAACTAATTTCTTTTTATTACGAAAATAATAGCTAATTCTATTTAGTCGCTTAAATTTTGCAAATAAGTGCATATATAAAAGTACACTTATAAACAAGTTCTATATATTTTCTTTATAAATGCATATATTTTTTCTTTCATGAAGCAATTTCTTGAATGAGGATCCCAGATATTTTAATGATTTTTCTTAGCAAATAAATAAATAAAATTAATAAATAAATAAACTGGAAACATAAAACATACGTAGCAAATTCTAATTATAGCTGTACAAGTAGTGATGTCGATATCAAATGTAGGTATTAGAAATTGAAATTAACTCTGTAATAAACAGTACTCCAGCTTTAAGTGTATATATATATATATATATATTTTACTATTATGAAATTCTTTATTATTTTAAAAACTATTTATACCTTTAATTTTTGCATGCCTCTTATATAACAACAACAATTATGCCTAAATTGTGAACAACATTAAATTTAACAGAGTAAGTTTCATTTACCGTAAAATCAGGTCTTACACGCAATTTTAACACCAAAAATAAGGTCGAAATTTATGGGTGCGCGTTATACGCCAGCTTTAAAACAAAAAAAAAACAAAAAAAGCTTTAAAACAAAAGCTTTAAAACGATAGCTTTAAAACAAAAAAAGAGAGAGATGACCCTAAGAAAACTAGACAGCTACATATATCGAAATACTGTTTATTTAAAAGAAATGGCATATTTAAAGAACTTAAAAGGTTGTAAAAAATTCTCTCTCTCTCTCACACACAAAGTATACTATTTTTTCTAAGAGACCGGAATAATACCTTGGATAAATGACTTCGAATCGTAAGTATATTGCAAGCGTACATTTTAGGTTTCTTCGAAAGAAAAAAGGTGCTCGTTATACGGCGAAAATACCTAAAAACTAAAAAATTGGCTTGAAAGTATAGGTGTGCGTTATACGGCGGTACGTGTCATACGTCAGATTTTACGGTAAAAATATATGTCAATTAATAAAACAAATTAATTACTGTAATGTAATATTTGTAAATCCTTACTAATATTATAAACGCGAAAGTTTGTATGGATGTTTGTTACTCTTTCACGGAAAAACAACTGAATGGATTTTAATGAAATTTTACAATAATATAGCTTATACATCAGAATAACACATAGGTTATAATTTATAAATATATTGTGGAAAATGTCCAAAAAATATAACGATAATTGTCAAGAAAGTAGGAAAAAATTCTGCCATCTACAAAAAAGCCCGTGACAACATATATCTATCTTTTTTGTGTGAAGCAAAACTTTCCCTTTTGTTTTGTCTACGCCATGCCTCAGTGCGCGCTCGTTTTTAATTTATTCCTTTGATCAGTGTAATCAATAATTTTTTTATTTCATAATAAAACTAGATTTCGAAAGGAGAGGTGGTGGCAAGATTTTAACATAAAATAAATACAACAGAAAGTAATATTAATGTGTTACACTTCCAGATATAAATTATTTACATTATTTTAAGCGTTCATTACACAAAATTTGTAACAATGTGTTACTTTTGATGAGCAGAGATCAGTTTAGGAAGATGTTTTCAAAAATCGACTGACAAGAAAGTTGCCGGGGTGTTATAAATAAATAAAAACCCCTTTTATCAGCTATTAGATCTACAGACTTAAAATCTAACAAATAAGATTTTTTTTTCAGAAAAAAAAAAGCAAAAAACTTTTTTTTTTGTTGTTTAATTTGCATTTCACGTAAAATTAACCCATTAAAAACTTCTTTACCCTTCAATCTGTATTGTTTAATTTTTCAATTCACCCATGCGAAGAACGGGTATACCAGCTAGTTATACAATAATTATTACTCCTATTATTTAATTACAGACATTCCTCCGAAATATAAGTTGGACTTCCATCTGTACAGAATGATATTATTTTGTAAAAAAGAACACATGTTATATTGTTTCAGTTGTGTTTCTACACTGTTGGTACCTGATTTTTTTATAGTAGTATTTTTTTTTCACATTTTTATGGTATATTCTGATACAAAGCGGTATATAAGACAAACTGTACTTCAATATACAACAATTAAAATTTCATTGACGTTAATAAAGAAGCAAAAAGAAAAATAATCTTCAAGAAATGATGGACGTGGCTAGCGGGCAAATTACTGTCCTTGAAAGCTGGGGCGCAAAATAGATGGCTCTGAACTTTCTAGACGTAGACACGTGATGTAAACACTGAAACCAGTTTTAAGCTCATTGACAACTCGCAGATCCAAAACAAAGTAACGGTTATATATCCTTATATTTGTTTTGACGAGAAGTGATAATTCTGTTTTGATAAGATTTCGGTTGCATTTCATAACAAAATTTGTCGATTGTATAATAATAATGGATAAATTAAAAATGAAATAGAACAAAGGTATTTAAGATTTGTATCTTTTTTAGCCCTGAGCAATAAGAATCACAAGTAAGTAAACGTGAAGAACTTTTATTGTTTCACAAGAGTGAAAAATAAATGTTTTATTCTTCAGTTTCTGGATTTTGTGTTGAACAATTGGACAGATAATGGTTTCTTCGTATCTCTTCAAGGAAATATTATTGGAAGAATATTGTGTATCCGATGGAAAAAATAATATGCTGTTGACGTGATCCTGCTTTGAGTTATTCCCAACGCGCTGATAAAAATGCTAATAATCAGAAATTTTTAATTCCTGCTTAAGAATTATTTTTTATTGCTATTTAAGTCTTCAAAAAATATCATGTTATTGACATAAAAATATTTTTTATGTCTTTCATGCAATTCTTTTCAGTAAATTAAATCACAAAATGTATGTATGTGTGAAAATTATTAATCATATTTACTATTGCTTGTCTACTAATTAACGATGAAAAAATACCCGTGAAAAATATAATGAAGAAACATAATCTAAAATTTTTAAAAACCGAAATTCCTTTTCGTGCAATTTCGTATATCAAGAATATCAACAAAATTTTTAAATCAATTACTATTTAGAGAACTTTTTTATTTGAAGGGGATCCATTGCATCGTAATGAATTTTTGATGTTTACGAAACAAAATTACTTTTTTCAAAAACCAGAACTTATAAATAGAGGTTGATATTAAAAATACCTACTTTTACGCACAAGTAAGCTGAATAATTCAAAAAGCTTAATCTTTTCCACAAATAAATAGATTTGATAAATATTTGTATCATAAAAACATATACATGTATTATATATATATATATAATGGCTACTTAAGCCGTTTTTATATATACTCGTAATAAAGTTTTAAGCTCTATGTAATAAAGTTTTCTATAAAAGTAATTCGATACAAATTGAAAATCTTCTTTTTTAATTAGAAATGGCGCGTTTACACAGCATATGATCGAAAATAGCTTTTAATATTTATTGCATCTTCAATAATGCATGTGTGTTTAAAGGTAGTGGTAAAAATGCCTTTTTTCCCATTTTTGTTGTTTTGTCGTCGTCTTTTTTCTCATGTTCAAACGTATTTATGACTCATGAAAAGAAAGAAGTTTAAACGTATTCTATAAAAGTCATAAAAGATGTGTACGAATTAAAAACACAAAAATATATTCGCACACACACACATATACAGGGTGTGTCCCAAGTTCATTGGGACAAACTTTAAGGTAAGGTAGGGGACATCACAAGGATTCAGATTTGTTTAGCAACCCATGATCGGAAACGTCTTCGTTCGGTGATAGGGGTGTTGTTCACAAGTGCATTTAAGGAAACAGACATGCATTACTGCAGTCATTTGAGTTGTCATCGCCTGCCGCGGAGTATGGAACGTCTTACAAACAAAAGGAAGGATGGATAGGAAGAAGGAAATGCACGAGTAACAGAAAGGTTGTATCACGAAAGGTAACCACGGAGCCCTAACGTAGTTAGCTCTGAGAGGGACCCTGTATGAAAATTCCTTCGGGGCTGCCTTTTAGATATTAGTGGGACTGTAGTTACACATGTCAGGGTCCCTGTAGCTTGGGGGGGGGGCCTTATCGTTGATACGGCTGTAGCTATGCCCCTGCCTCGAAGAGATGCACCGTAACACCGTACGTTTGCTAATTTGCGTCCCAATTTGTGTGAATAGGGATCATTTCGAAGAAATAGACATAATGAGGGCTGACCTCACACCACAGTATCCAACATATTTTGTTACATGCATGCCACAAAATGCATTGGGTATCGTTCGAATGAATCAGAATACCATGTTGGGAGTTAGAGTTACTCGTGGTTTGCTCTCACTATGCCTATTACCTCGAAATGATCCATATTCGCACAAATTTTGATGCAAATTAGCAAACATTCGGTGGTCCGTGGGTACCTTTCGTTTCTTTTCTTCTGCTCGTACATTTCCTTCTGTCAATCCATAATCAGGTGCCTATCTGCCAGCTTGGTATTTATAAAACGTTCTATACTCTTCTGCGGGCGATGACAGCTCAACTGACTGCGGTAATGCAGGTGTTTCCGCAAATGCTTTTGTGAACAATGCCACTTTGCGCCTATCGAAGACATTTCCGACATAAAAATAAAGAGAAGGGAAAATTTCTTTAATTAAGGTAAAATTGTAAAGAGTGCTTTGAGAAAAAAAAAAGGTGAAATTTAGCTAATAATTTACAATATTATTATTTGTAATTGACGGCGTGAGAAAAGATGCCATCAATCAGGAATTTTATATTTCTTTCTTCTTGACATTCTACTAAACTATTATCATTTGTAACACACATCGGTCATTGTAACTATAATGTAACTACTTAATGTATTGTGAATGAATTTTAATTAATTAACTTTTCAATCTTGTTTTAAACAAATAACAATGTCAGCTTCACAAGTATATTACAAATCTGTAAGCTTTATCAATAAAATAAAAGTGTATTGAATAATCAGTTACAATAGCAGTAATTAAGCACTCGATAAGAATAAATACGTCTATACCTACAGATACAAATATTGATAAAAATCAAGTTTTTAAAAAATGTTTGCTAATTTTTATTTGGAATCAATTTTGAATTAATTTACTTTTTTTTATTATTTCATTCCTATCTTTGTGCACTAATGTTCATATTAATAGTCTTATTGAAAAATAATGTCTTACGTTATGCTTTTCTGTTCATTTAAAGGTCTCTCAAATTGAAGGCGACCTTTTTTTTTCGTCTTTTAATTAATGTTACAAACATTATTCAATTAATTTTTTTTTATATTTTTTATTGTATGATATTGCTTAGCTGAAATAATAACTTCATGACCAGTGTATTTTTGTATCCTGACTCTCGTTAAACAGCTGATTTTATTTTCATATACCTCAGTAAAGCGTTCTAAGAATAAGTCACGTTTTTCAACAGTAACTTTTTTTTCAATGTTGTGCATTTGCACAAAACATTGAACACACGCGCTTGTAAAAACCAGTTAATACACAATTTCAAATTCGGCGCAATCAAAGTGTTTCTGATACAGAAAATATTGAATAGTGATCTCTGTATTAAATCCCATTTGTGTGTGTGTATGTGTAAGCAAGAGCTTATCCCTATTACATAAAAGTCGCAAGGGAAATGTGCATTATATAGAATTGAGATGTGTGACTTCCTTTTTTTATATTATTTCGATTGTAAAGTTTAAAATATTTTTACCCGTTTCTTGATTTTTTGGCAAAAAAAAAAAAAAAAAAATTATTTAATGGTACGAAAAGTTAGCAAAATACTTTAACATGAAAACATGTGTTTATGTTTCAATTGGTTTAATCTCTCTATATATAAATGGATGTTTGTATTTGTGAAATCGCATCACTCCATCACCGTTTAACCGATCTCTATGGAAGTTGGCGTGTATATGTATATTTTTATGGAGAAGGTTTTTGAGCTATCCTCTTTGTTGTAGATTCCCTCCTCAACGGTGCAGAAGTTGATAGGTGCTACAGCCTATCAACTTCTGCACCGTTCAATCAATCGCTAAGTTGCCAACGGGGTCGACAAAAAGGATACCAACTTGGCTCTATTGCCAACATTTCGCTATGTTTCTATTGAATCGCCGTTATAAATGCAAGGAACGGTGAATATTACAATTTTAACATAAAATAAATACAACAGAAAGTAATATTAACGTATTACACATACAGATATAAATTATTTACACTATTTTAAGCGTTCATTACACAAAATGTTTAACAATGTATTACATTTGCTGAACAAAGATCAGTTTAGGAAGGTGTTTTCAAAAATCGACCCACAAGAGAGTTACGGGGTGTTATAAATAAAAAAAAAATTTATCAGCTATCAGATCTACAGACTTAAAATTTAACAAATATGGTTTTTTTGGTTCAGCTGAAATAGCAAAAAGCTTTTTTTTTTGTGTGTGTGTGTTTAATTTGCAATTCACGTAAAACTAACTCATTAAAAACTTCTTTGTCCTTCAATCTGTATCGTTTATTTTTCAATTCATCCGTGCGAAGAACGGGTATACCAGCTAGTAAGGTATATAATTGTAAATATTTTGAATAGATGAATTTCAATTGAATTGTACTAATCATATTAATTTATGAATTCTATAAGAAACCTACAAAAGATATAAACGTTTGATTTGAAGATAACTTTGATAAACCAATTTTTTTGGGTGGAAATTTTAACGAATTTAAGTAACTATACTTTTATTAATACTCATAAAAATTAAAGTTGGTTCTCGTTTTTGCAGTACCTGTGTTTAAGTATATCATATGACGTTATTTTATTACTTTTTAAAGGGCTTGCTTTCTACATGGCTACGGTTCATTTCACGAAGTTCCCTAATTTAAAACAAGTTAAATTTACCCCACATCATGAACACACACACACACACACAAACGGAATGTGATAGCTGGACCTGGGCCCAGGGCCTCTGCCTCGAATTATTAAAATCATGATTCGAATAATTTTAATTGTCAAATGTTATTCCCTGAAAAGTTTTCCCAAGAACTTGGAGTTTCGAACTATATACTAAGTGGCAACGTTCAATGCCGGTTTATCCATTGAACACTTGGGACGGGCGCCCAGGGACTCTGAGGAGCCTAGAAGGGCCCGGATAAGTTGGATTTAACCAGATTTTCTGGTTATAAATTTCTGTCTTCCAGTTTCAATGACAGACCTGTAGATCTTTTGCGCCCAGGGCTCGAAATGAGCCTAAATCGGCACTGGCAACGCTGCATAATTATGTCTGACTGTCATCCGCGTCTAGCCTTAGGCCAATCATCATATACCATTTTTACTCATTCAGTCGAAAGGCGAGAGTCGGTAAAGTCGGTTTGGGCCTAGGTTTGTGAGATAGTAAGTTAAGACAGTTTATTTGTTAAGGGTTATTGCGCGCGCGTTTGTTTATTTGTTACGGGTTATTGTTTGTTTATTTGTTAAGGGTTATCGTATTGACTTCGTGTGTTTATATTATCTACCTAAAAAAATCGCAAGTGGGGCCTACTTTTGCATATGAGCCCAGACTACAAGGAGTCTTTCGACGTCTCTGATTGCATTATTTACAAATGATTTTACAATAATATTGCTATTGAAATCTAAATTCCAAGAGGCAGATCTCAAAACGCTCGGATTCTGAGACGAAAAAATAGTTCTAACAGCGAGTCGAGACGATAGGACAAAGCTGAGATTAGACAAATGCGTCTTGCAATGCGTTACAAAGACAAATCTTGCAAATGCGTTATATAACACAGCGTTTCTCAAACTGTGGGGCGCTCCCCCCAAGGGGGGGCGTGATAATCTTACAAGGGGGGCGCAAACATGTCAATAATAAAAGATTTGAAAAATTGCAAATTTACTGAAAGGAAGTAAAACAAAATACATTCTGACATAACAAAAAGTAAAATACACATTTACATTGATATAATATACTTATAAATGCATCTGCACAGCACAATGTATTTGATAATTAATTTATCAATACTAAGTTAAGAGCAAGATTAATAATTACTACTGACTCCCATGGGCTTGTCACATACAAAAATATACACAAAATTTAATACTTATCTTAATAATTTGTACGGTTTATAATTAAAGGCATATTGTAGCTTTAGCATGTAGCTTTTAGTATGTTATTTTTGAAATCAATACATTGTTATTTTATGGAAGGGGGCGCGATGAAATTTATGATTGAAAATTGGGTCGCAAGTATTGAAAGTTTGAGAGAAGCACTGATATAATACATCCAAATACTTCTAAGATGGGTTCCCTTAGTCCTTATAACACGTTGGGGGCTCATTTGGAATAAATATTGTGTGATCAGTATAGCATTTAATAAGCTGATGAAAGGAAGTATTTAAAATACCCTTTTTTTTTCTCAATTCTACTGATACTTTCTGCTACATTTGTGAAAAAATTTTCGTTACTACTCACAGAGGAAGCCCAACTTCTTTAATTAAAATTGTCCAAAAAAACCTTTCTGTATTCTGTATTGGCGAACAGGGTTAACCCTAGGCGCTACATTTTAGTTAACGCCGTTTCACTAGATTTCGTGGAAGGATAGAAAACTTCAATGTTTTTCGCCTCAATAATGATCTGGAGGGAACATTAAAAATTATTTAGAAGACTGTTATTTTTGTTTGCATCCAACAGCAAAAGTCATTATTTTGAAGAAACAGAAGCGTGATCAGTATTCCAGAATCTATTTTACAATAACTCCAGTACCTCACAGTAACGTTGCTCCTCCACCTCTTAAATATCCTTCATTTGATGAAGAATACATGCCATTTTGCTGTCTTGAAAGTGAAATAGTCATGGATTATATTCCTCTACACAGAAACATTCGAAATCTCATATGATAAAGCAAGCACACAATTGAATGACCTTGTGCGTGATGTGGAATTAAGTACAGACTAAAGCGGAATTACTAGGATCAAGGCTTCAGGGGTAGAATGTGTTGGCTAATTAAGTACATATTTCCATATACCGTGGCAAGCATAAAGATTTAATTAATTTTTATGAAAAAGATGGTGAAATTTAAGTTTGCAATGACATTCTAAGCCTTTCGATCTGTTCCATAAACCGGAGGCATGGAGACTTGTTATTCATGTTTCTAAGGTGAGTTTAAAATCAGTATTCTTTTGCAATAGAAATAAACATTTTGTGTAGGGAATACTTTAAGGCGAAAAGAAAGTAATACATTGAAGTAGTTATTACTTATGTTGAGAAATATGATTTTAAATGTATGCTGATTTGAAAGTCATTTCTATTCTTCAGAGAATGCGGCAAATTTTATAAGATGTCCCTGTTTGATGTGTGAGAATGACAATCATGGAAAAGATAGACATTACCATGTTCAAAAGTGACCTCAGGAATAGATCTAGTCCGAAAGGGGAAAAATGTGATAAATCAACCATTAATAGCACCAGTGAATATATTTTCTCACCACCAAAAATCAAGCAGGATTGATAAATTTTTTTCATAAAATTTCTACATCGATACAATAAGACATTTATATCTTCGTGATACTTTTTACCATCAATAACGGATGCTAAAATAAATAAAAATATTTATAAGTTCAGACATTCGAGAAATTTAGGGAAAATGACCAATTTGTTACTGTCTTTACAAAGATAGAAAAAAGACGCATGGCTTTCAATGAAGAACATTATGGAAAATTTTCTGAGGGATAACAAAGCTACAAACTCTACAACAGTATAGTTTAAAATTTTGAGAAAAATTTCAAAAATTTAGGCTGTTACAGGCCATGAAAATTTCATTTCTTACACTTTCTCATCGGACTTTTTTTCCTGAAAATATGGGAGTAATGAGAATACAGTGAATGATTTCACCAATATATATATATATATATTATGGAATATCGTCATTATTTGCAATGGAATGCAGTAGTGTCTGCTAACTACTATTGGTTTATCAAGACAGAAAATACTGAACAATATAAGCAATAAAAACAGAAATAAAAATTAATGTATTTAAATTACTAATGCATTTAAGTTTGTTTTATTGGGTATAATGTGTGAAAATACACTGAGGGTAAATTTCATATTTTATTGCGTTTATTATTTATGTATTAATTTAAAAATTTTGTTCCTAAAAACTAATATTGTAATATTTCATAAATGCTCATACTCCTTTTACCAAAGTCAAAATGAACTATAAATTTCTTCTACAGTTCTTTATGAACCCAGGAGAGTATCCACTCGAATTATGAACTGTTCATTTAAAGAGAAAAAAATAAAAATAAGTCAGTTTTTTTTTTTTTTTTTTTTATCTCTGTATAATCAATTGTCAAACAGTATTACAAACGGAATGCCATCCATTCGGTATAGTGGTTAGTGACGCTGTGCTCTTGAGCCTGGGTTCGAATCCCGAAGAAGGCATGGATGTTTGTAAATGGGGGTACTTTAAATAGCCGTCAAACCACAAGTCCTCTCGTGAGGTTGGTGGAGAGGGAAGTGAAGTAGGAGGTTCCTGACCACTCACAGGGTGTTCTCCCTCAAAATTTGGGTGGAAACGAACCAAATCGTACTGTCATCTGCATGGTGCTCAAAGCCACGGCTAACGACAGGCGCAAATTACTAGTCCCTTGCCACAATGAATTTCGTAGGCCTCGATCTGACACCGTCAGATAAGTGGCATTAGGAACAACAAAAACAAATTGAATAAATAATGAAATTTATGGAGAAGCTGTTTTTGTCTAAGCCGAGCATAAATTATTAAAATTTATTATGACTTGATGTTTTCCTCAATGCAAAACTTTTTTATTATATTTATACTAAAAATTTTCCTTATTTAGTTTTTGAGAAAAGTCAAGCACGTTAAACAGCTCGTGCAATATAAGGGTGTGGCAGCGAAATATATTGAAGAAAAATTACGACTTTTTTTCTTATGATAAAATTCCAACATACACACATACACAGAAAATCTATCATAATGTACTATAATAAAAATCATCTTAACAAATTTGAATAATATGTACATAACACTTTTTAGTGAGGTAATATTTTATGCAAACAATTTTACTTTCTACATTGCAAAGAATTCAGCAAAAACTTTGCTTCTTCAGTTTCTTCTACATAAAGAAGAGGAAAAGGTAGACTTACGAAATTACCTACGGACTTCCTAAAACTTTTCAAAGTTTGAGCTTTTTGCAGCAATATCGATATATTCATTGAGAATTTTAGAACTCAAAAATTCTTATAATGAATGCGATGATCTCGTTATTTTATTGCATCTTTCAGAAAACGGCTAGAGGAGAAAAGTTTATATATTAGCAATAATAAATCGAAAGATTTAAGTAAAAGATGTTATGATAAAGATCATTATCGCTGTGATGTTTATCTTATATTCTTTGCTGCTGTTCCTTAAAGGTGAATTAGATGTTAAAATTTAGAAAAAAATTTATCATGATTGCAGATATAGTATCTCTTTTCAGCCCAAAGTATCTGCATTAAGTTGAGTATTTATTAAATAACAACTTGTTTAAAAAGGAGCTCAAAATTCTTTTAATATCAATGTTAAAATGTGTTGTTCTTGCTATGTGAATAAATATTTTTACTACATTTTAAAGTTGCTTTTACGTAATCACAATCTTTAAATTTTTTTGAAATTCCGAAAAAGATTGTTAATTGCATGATAAAATTGTTCAAGTAATATGTCGCATATAAATAAAGTAAAACAAAATAAAAATAGGTAAAGAAATTGCTATTAAAAATTACATTCATTTTAAAAAAACTCCCTAAAAAAAAACTGTTTGCTTTTCATAAAATTATGAAATTCGATAACCTATACTATTACAACGAAAAAAATGTTTAAGAAAATATTCGTTCTTAAAAGAGGACAAAATTTACTTCAGGTAATATGAGATACAGTAGTAGAGATTTGCGGTTTATGGAACAGAGGCTTGAGGAGAATTGCGGCTTAGGCAAACGAAAGAGGGTGGAAATCCCCTCACCGGATCTGGACAGGGGGGATAGTACCCCCCTTCTGACTGATAAGGGTTTCGGGGCTCTGTACTGACAAGAAATGCACGCTTTTAGCGATAACGAGTTATATTCCTATATAGTTTTAATTAAAAGGATAGAGTTCTGATTTTTTTAATTACGTCATTGGAAGCAAATTTTAATTAGGATAAAGGGTCAAACTTTTCTGAACATATAATTATTTTTATATAATTCTGTATAAGTCTATTTCTGAAAATTATGATATACGTGTTGAATTATTGTTTATTACATTTCAAATTTGATACTTTGTGCATAACTAAAATATTTTTTTCATTGATTTTGCATGTATTTTTTTTTATAATTCTGAGATAACTTTAAAAAATATTATGTTTATATAAAGTAAAAGATCTGAATATGTCTTTTCGTTTGCAAAGAAGTTTCCTTACATGAAACATCCCTTTTCTATGATAATATATGCGGACCTTGTAATTCTGGTAAGACTTTCTTTGTTAGACGAATCTTAGAAACAAAATTAATTAATCCTTTTCCTCCCAAAATTATTTGGTGTTATGGAATTTATCCAAAACTGCTTGATAAAATGTCTGACATAGAATTCCATGAAGGCATGCCATTCGATGTAGAAGATATTAATAATGCTTTCTTAATAATAGATGAATTAATGAATAAAGTAAGAGATGACAAAAAAAACTTTCAGACTTGTTCACGAAAGGAAGCCATCATAGAGATATTTTTGTAATATTAATTTTAAAAAATATTTTTTGCAAGGAAAAACAAATTAGGAATATTTCTTTAAGTACTTCCTACATAAATTGTTTTAAATATGTTAGAGAGAAGCAACAGATCTCTTGTCTAGCAAGACAAATGTATCTATCTCAATCGAAATTTATGATGGGAAAATTATACGAAAAACTAATGCTGCAAATTTGATTACCCACTTTTAGTGAGAAATAGAAAAATAAAACCTTTCGTTCGAATCAGTTAACGAATTTTTAAAAAGAAAAAATTCTTTATTGAGTTTTGTTAAGAATAAATATCTTAAAACAAAAACATTGTATGCTAAATCTTTGCCATGGATAGAATATTAAGTGTAGTTTGTGTTCTTCAATATTTGTCTTTAATTTTTAGTCTTTTATTTCTTGTTCCTTACACTAAAATATATTAATATGAGTAAAATAATTGAAAAAATTGAAAAATGTTGAAGAAAGTTGAAAAAATATTGAAAAAAAGTTGAAAAATACTGAAAAAAAGTTGAAAAGCATTGAAAAAGTTAGAATATATATTGTTGATGTGCTTAAATATTTAAAAGCAACAGTGATAAAATTTCTCCTTTTCATATTAATCTTAAAATAATAATAATAACTTTATAAATTTAAATATGATAAACTTATAAAAAATTCAAAGCAAAATGATATTCATCTTATAATAATAATACAAACAATATTGTATTTATTTACCATCTAAAATTTATTCTTACATTATATCTTTTCTTAAAATATTGATACAATCTGAAATCATTCTGTTTGCTCTACGAAAAAATTCATAGAAAATATAATTCATTGAAAAGCCTTTACTGATTTTCAACAAGAAAAATATACAATAATGACCACATAGAAATAAAGAATATCCCTTGGTTAATCCATTTCTCAATAAATAAAGTCCTCCAGAACTCAACAATTTTGCTTTTATAGAACAATGTGCTAACAGAAAACTTAATTTAACCTTATATTTTTTTTAAAAAGCATTATACAGGAATCGATGAAATAAACAATAATACAATATGCTAACAGAAAACTCAATTAAATCTTATATTTTTCAAAATGCATTATATGAGAAGCATTGAAATAAGCAATATCATTTAATATAAATAATAAATACAGTCGATAAGTATATGCATAAAATGAAGAGGAAAAATTTACATTCACAAACATGAAAGAATAAGATATATACAGAAATAAATATATATAAGAAACTATATAATTAAATTCTCATCTATATAAAATATTGGCTTTCATTTATATGACAGATACCGAAAGCTAAAGATTTTTTTTACTTTTTACAGAATGTATTTGATGTATAGAACTCTGTTAATGGATTTAAACTCTTCACGATTTCTATACTTATTTATAAGGCAATTTTTATAGTCTTCTCATGAGAAATTTTACTTTTTAAAATAGATCTATGTACCCCTTTTGCTGTATTTTTTTCTAAAGTTAATGTTTTTATGCTGTACATTTTGATTTGAGACCTACGAATTCAGTTGCTACCATCCCGCGTTTAACTCATCTTTCATTTTTCCGAGAACTTTATTAGTTAGGGGATTATAAAGAAAATGATTTGGAGGATAGCTAGTTGTGTCAAATTCAATGGAATTATGAAACATATCTTTATATATATCTGAAGTTCAAATAATATAACACACAGAGAATCTGTATCTGTAAGTAATAATTTGCACGATTTGAATACATCCTTTTCATATAATTATAATGAAAATTGCACATTAAAATTTCTGTTAGCATATTGTATTATTGTTTATTTCAACGATTCTTGTATAATGTTTTTTTTTTTAAATATAAGGTTAAATTAAGTTTTCTGTTAGCAGATTGTTCTATAAAAGGAAGATTGTTGAGTTCTGAAGGACTTTAGTTATTGAGAAATGGATTAACCAAGGGATATTCCTTATTTCTATGTGGTCATTATTGTATATATTTTTTGTTGAAAATCAGTAAAGGCTTTTCAATGAATTATATTTTATATGAATTTGCTCGTAGAGCAAACAGAATGATTTCAGATTGTATCAATATTTTAAGAAAAGATATATATATATATATAATGTAAGAATAAATTTTAGATGGGGTGAATAAAT
>BMAV01005211.1:0-16820 GCA_019973955.1 Trichonephila inaurata madagascariensis
GGAAATTATTCATCTTTTATATTTTTAACGACGTCATTATTTCGAAATATTTGTTTTTTAAAAATAACTGAATTATATGAACTTTAACGGTAGCATATATAATATTTTCCCTGAACTACTGCATATAAGTGGTATAGATATTATTGGTTTTGAAAAATAAGAAATGGGGTTTAATTTTTATTAAGCTGTTGTTTAGGCCTCCAAACCATATTTTGGGTTGAAATTTAGGTTTTCTGCGCAGAATAGCATATTAAAACAATATAGTAAAGTACTTTGAAATATTACAAAAGAATAAATAAAAAAAATATATAAATTTTACAGAACTAAAATACGTAATTTCGAGTTTTTAAGATGTTTTAAATGACTTATCCGCTACTTGTTTATGTCAGATTAGATTTTAAAAAAAACGTTGCTGAAGTCATAAACAAAAAGGAAAAAAAGATTTCGTTAGAACAAAACCCTTTAAAATAATGTAAGCCTAATTAAGTTTTTTTACATTCTAATTAGGTAACAAATAATTGATTCCGTACTTAACAATTTATTGCACAAGACTACTTTTTTGCATTGATTTTTTATAACCCCCAAAATAATTTTAAATAATTAAATTAATGGAAATGTCTTGATTTGGGATTACCGTTTTTAGAAAAGAACTCCCACGTTAGGATTAAAATTCAATGTTAAAAATTATTTCCCCAAACTATTTAAAAAATTCACCGGCTTGGCCCAAAAAATTACGTTTTTTAGAGTTTTGCCCAAAATAAATACATAGTTTTATTGCCAATGAAGAAACATTGTACATAAATATGTGCGTTAACCAGGCTCTTGATATTTCATAATAGGGTGACAAAAAGAATCAGAAGGAATATTTGTTGTGTTTGTATCAATCAAAATTTTTTTTAAATTTTAAAAAAAAAGGGTTTCCATGAGGGAATAATTGGTTTGTGTCACTGGCCTTGTACACCAAAGGTTGTGGATTCGACACCGGCCTAAGTAGGTAAATTTTCAAGATGTAGAAAATCGACAGCATCCGTATTGTATGATTATGCGGCATGTTAAAGATCCCTAGAGTGCCTGTTTGGCTTGAATTCTCTTAACAAAATCAAAATTGTTCCATTTCACACCGTCAGAACTCCTCTGGGTAGGAAACTGGGAGTAAAAATTTAATTGCGGTGAGTATTCTCTCTATATGGTGCCGCACTTTGATACCAGCTCCGGAAATGTACTAGATCCTGGCTACCAACCACAGCCCCGGAAAAAACAAAATTTGGTGTTAAAATTAATCAAATCAAAGGGAATTTATAAAAATAAAAAAAATGATGTGTGAACACTGTGCATTCTTTTAATTATTTGTTATCCCTACGTTGGGGTGTTTTTAAAAAAAAAGAGAGAAAATGGATTTTCCATAATATTTATTTTACTTAGATTAGAATACATGTATAAAATTATTTTGGACATTTGACAAGAAAAAATATTTGTACAATATTTTAAAAAAATTAACGAAAACCTTTTCAAAAGTTCCCCCTTTTAAAAATTTTTAAAATAAAAATTTTTGTTTGTTGGTTTACAAAAGTAAAATTTCCAGAGAGTCTGAAAAATTTTTTAAAAAATTCCATTATTTTCAGAGTTACAACTCAATGAAATAATTACCCCGGGTTTTTTCTTAAAAAATTTCTCCCCTTTGTTAAAACATGAAAAAACCCATTTCAAGTTATAAATTTTTCCAAAAAGGGGTTAGCCTCTGTACAGAGGTCTGAGCTATATACAGAAAAATATTATTATATAATGGAAGCATTTTCCTGGAACCGGTGGTGGATGAAAGGGGTCAAATGGGTCATTCTATGTTATTTTTGTCAAAATATTGACAAAAAATTTTTTTTATTGTAATACATAAATTTAATTACTTTTTTCAAATCCAAGTACACTAAATTTCCTAAATAATCCATTTATACGTTTTTAAAATTATGGTTCCGAACGTGTCAACCCTTAAAAATCATAAGTGCACTTTTTTCCCTTTGGTATAATTTTGAAGAAATATTTCTTTCCATAATTTTTAATATATAAAAAAAGGAATTTTACCAAACTTTTTTTAAGCCGAAATGTATTTCACTTTGTAATTTTATATTTTTCAATTTTCAAATTAATTTTTATATTTTAATTATTTTTATTATATTTTTTCGTTTTTATATAGTAATAACATGTGATAAAAAAAATTTTTTAATTGGGAAAGATCTTTAATGATATAAATAAGATTTTCAAATTTTGTCTTTAAAATTTTAATTTTCTCAATGCAGTAAGGAAAAAAAAGGGCTGACTGGTTAAGCCTGATTTACTCAAACACAAGTTGTTTCCCGCCCGGTATCTTAATGGGTTTGATGCATTGCAGTATTTTTCGGGTTTTTCTCTTTTACAAAAGGGGTGTTGATTTGTAACCACACACAGTCGGGATTTTCTTTTTTTTGAACGATATATAACTTTTCATTTTCTTTAATTGCTATTACAGCGTATATGAAAAAAAAATGAAGTATTTCTGAAAATTCCAAAAAATATGTAATTCATGTATTTAAATTAACAGAAAAGAATTCAAAAATTCAGTATCCAAAATCATAACACAAAAAAACTTATTCGGGTCAAAGTTTATAAGAAAGTTACTTATTTTCATAATTTGGCTTTCTAAATTGATTAAAATGAAGATAGTCATTAAAAAAAATTATAGTTGGTAGATTTTATAGCAATACATTAAAATCTTTGAATATGAAGCGAAAATTATAATTCGTATGTTTTTTTCAGGAAAGTTACATGTTGAAATAATTTAGAGTTGGTTTTGCATTGCAATACTGGAAGTTAAATGAGATTTGCGGATAAAAAATTTGCCCAAATCCAATAGATTTCTGAAATGTATAGGTTGTTTAGCAGAAAAAGGAATGAACATTTTGTTAACATGTTTTTTCTTTTAATGAAGATGTATTGTTACAAAGCAAATCAAACCACTAAAACATTCAATTTTTAAGAGATGACTAAATGCATTTCGTATATTACTTTTCCTTTCCTTTTCTTAATTCAAACTATCTTGGAGACGAAAATGTAATAAAAGTAAGGCTAAAACAACTGTGGACTTGTTTATTGTTTACTCCAACTCTTTTCACAGCAAAAACGAAACGAAAAACAAGTTTACAATCTAAGAAGTCGCTGTACTTGAGGGAGATTTGCAAAATCCTCTTCTTACAGCTTACATCCAATCTTTTATTATTTATTTTTTTCGTTCTTCCAACGCACAAAATAATACATCTCCCCTTTCCAAAGCAATCGATCATTATTCCTTCGATATTTCAAAGAATTCGAAACAAAGAGAAAGCCCTCCTCCACCCCCATTTCTACTGAATTTGTGGAGGGTGTTTGCAAAATCCTGCTATGTGCTTGATTTTAGCGGCGCATTGCCGGAGGCTACTCTTTCAGAAGAATAAACTTCGTTCTTCAATTTTTTCCCTCCATTTGTTTTTGGGTTTGACCCGAAGCTCTGTTTAGGAGAAATGTCTTGTATTTTAGAATGAAGTGGTATTATTCTATTTATTTTTTTTTTTTATTTTTTCTTTTTCGACCAATGAGGGGACAGATCCGTCGCGCCCGATCGATCTGTAGAACATAGGTGGCTTAATTTTCCTGATTAAGATGGTTTGGCGTTAAAAATAATGTAATAAGGTATATAAAAAGTCTAATATATATGAATAAGGTATGTAATAGGTTTTGGCAACAGCCAATACGTTGAAAAAGTTGAAGATGGTGAATGTTATTCTATTATTTTTAAGTATTTTTAGCTGATAAGGGGAAAACAAAATGGATTTGATTGATATACAGTGAGCAGAACCTAACTCTAGATAAAATTTGAGACGATTTGGAATAAAATAAAATAGGAAGCAAGTGTAGTTAAAACAAAATAATGAAAATAAATTGGATTATGCGTCTTTTCCTCCCCAAGATGGGGACAAACAGTATAGTGAAGATATTTAAGTATCACTGCTGGAACCGCTGATTTTAAATGCGCATAAATGATATTTGCATGATATTTAGTGCCACTTAGATTAGAATACACGTATAAAAATATTTTAAGGACATTTTGACAAAAAAAAAAATTATTTAAATACATGACTTCGGCAAAAAATTAACTTAGAATAACCTTTTTTCCAAATGTTCTCCTTTCGTAAAAACTGCTTCTATTATAATAATATTTTGCCTGTATATAGCTCAGACCTCTGTACAGAGGCTAAACTAGAATTTTTGAAATATATATCTTAGAAGTGGGTTTATCCATATTTTACGACAGCAAAGGGGAGCAATTTTAAGAAAAAAACGCCCATAATTATTTAAATTGGTGGTAACTCTGAAAATAATGTGAATTTTTCAAAAGTCGTAGTTCAGACTCTCTGGAGAAGTGCTTACTTTATATAAGCAAAATATTATTTTAAGAGAAGCATTTTTCAAAAAAAGGAAACTTTTGGGAAAAAAAGATTTTTCCCCAAAATTTAAATTTTTTTTGCCAAAATATTGTATTTAAAAAATTTTTTTTTGCCCAAAATGTGCCCCTTAAAAAAACAATTTTTACATGTTTTCCCCTAATCTAAGTAAACCCCAAATATCATGACAATTATCCATTTATGCGTTTTTTAAAATCAGGGTTTCCCCAACGAAGTCGGATATTTTTTCAAGAATGATTTTAGAAGGAATGGATCCTATAAAAATTTTTTATAACATGTTTTGTTAAATTGGGAAAAAAATGCATCGAGTGAGTTTGTTTTGAAAAAAGTCCATTTTGGGGCCCAAAAAATTGTAAAAAAGGAAAAGGGAAAAAAAATTTTAAAAACGCGTTTTCCATAAATCTTTTTTAAAAAATGTTTTGACCCCAATCCATCAAACGGAAATTTTTGCTGCCTGGTTTTTTTGCAGTGATTTCCAACGGGTAGAGATTCTTCAAAAAACTTGAAAAATAAGTATGGGGGATCAAAATGATGTAAAAAAGGTTGTTATGATTGCCCTCAACGAATGAACTGTATACCCTACATCTGGGATGATATGAGACGCTTTTTAGCGGTGGAACCCCTTATTTTCTTGTATTTCGTAACATAATTTCTTCTTTTTTTTTTAAAAAATTTTTACAAATTTCAAACTTAAAGATAAGTAATTTTATAATTTTGGGGGGCTGTATGAAGGGAAATGGTCGGGTTAGTTAAAATTATTGATACAGATACCGAAAGGGTAAAAATGATGTGCTTAAAAAGAAAAGGAAAAATACATAGACGAGGGAAGTTTGGTGCTTATGTTGAAGGTTAAAACTTTTGGGGATCTAATTAAAGGGAAAATTGTTAAGTAAAAATCTTTATTGCATGAAATTTTAAATTTTCTCAATTTAATTTTTTATTAAAATTCTGGGGGAGGGGGGTTTTTAAACAAGGGCTTTTAAACGCAGCAATACAGGAAGAATAGTTTATAACTAAAAGTTTTATTCCGATTTTTATAATTTTTAAAGTTTTTTTTTCCCCAAGGGGAACCCGCGTGTTTTCCCAATTTATTTTTTTTATTTATCAAATTACAGCAACCAATAGTTAAAAAATAATATAATTAAAAAAATAAGGAAAAAATTTTTCAATTTTCAAAATTTTTTGGGTTGGTTTGGGTTTTTTCTTTAAAAAGCGGGAAAAAAATCTAAATTTTTAACCACGCCTGATTTGATTTTTTAAAAAAATTTTGTGAAGTAATACAAGGAAATATTGGGGACGGGTCTCACAACCCTTTGAAACCCCCCATTTTTTGATTTTAAATTTAAAACCACTGGAAGCCAAAAACGAAATTTGGGGGGCGGAACCCCCACAACTTTGAACCACAGTCATTTGATTTTAAAAGTCGCACTGTGAAGCAATAAAGAAGACTATTGGGGACGGACCCCCTTCTAATTTTCTAAAATTTTTTTTAATTTAAAGTGGCCCCTGTTTGGAACTATGGGGACGGGGGTTAATTTTTTTAGCCACGGTGAAGTGACGGGGGACGCAAAAAAAGGTTTTCCCACTTTTCCCGTACCTTTCCCCCAAACGCCAATGTGGAGCCCGGGGGGATTTCCCGTACCGACCACCCCCTTTTTGGAAGGCCTGGTTTTTGGGCCACCCCGTTTGGACGGTTTTAACTGGGGGGTTGGGGTTTAAATATTAAAATTTTCCAAAAATTTTAATAAAAAAAGAAGGGGTATTTTAAAAACCTCTCTTCCCCTGAAAATGGCCCCATGTGTTCCTACGTTTGTCCGTGGAAAAAAGGGGGGGTACCAGTGGGGAGGGTTTAAAAAAGCTAAAAAGGAAAATAAAATTTTTGCTTTTGCGGGGACTCTTTTTAAAATTTTTGTTAAATTTTTGGTTTTAAAAGTTTAAAAATTTTGTGCTAAAATTTAGTCCCGGTTTTTAAAAACATTCTTTGTTTATTTTAAATCACATATTATCCTAAAGGAAATACTTAATTAAAAAAGGGGAAAATCTACATAAAAATTTATTTCTATGTTTTTCCCTTTTTCTTTCCCCAAGGGTTTATTATTTAATGAAAAATTATATAATTTTTGGGGGAGGGGAAAACTTCTTTTTTAAAGTGTGTTTTTTGTTTAACTCTACCTGTCTGATGATGTCAGATCGAGGCCCACAAAGTTCATTGTGGCAAAGGGCTAGATGTACGTCTATAGTTAGCCATAGCTTTGAGCACCATGCAGGTGACACTAGTTTTGGCTCGTATCCACCCCAATTTTGAGGAAAACGACCCTACGGGTGGTCAGGGGCCTTCCATCAACCTCACGAGATGACACGCGGCTCGATGGCTACTTAGAGTACCCCATGCCACAAAGACACTATACATTTATAAACATCCATGCCTTCTCCAGGATTCGAACCTAGGCTCTACGGTACAGCAGTCATCGTCGCTAACCACTATACGGGATGGGCGAATTCCTAAGTATAAGTAACGTGTTTATTATTACACTTAAAAAAAATAAGAACTGAATACATGATAAAAGCTTAGTTTGTTTCATTAGATATCGGAACAGATTCGTTATTTGGTTAATATTTCAATTTACTCACAATAAAAATTTTCTGACTCGTTTCTTTGAAATTTAAAACGCATAAAAGAAAAAATCAAGTAAAATATGTAGAATTAATTTAAAAAGCTTGCTATACCAGTTAAGTGTATCTTGTAAAAATTAATCATACAAACATGTTTAAATAAATACGAATGTGAGTATTCTTTAATCACAGATTAATGCATTTGTTGTGCTTCTAGAAAACAAACTACCAACTACAAAATATATGGTACTAATTTTCAAATTTTCATTTACCTTAAAGTAATGTTAAGTTTATTAAAATACTATTAATGTTGTGATGTTCTTCGAGTAATTAAAATATTATTGTGTAAAGTAAGAACTCAATTTTAAAGACGATATAGTTTTAAACTTAAAAATAATTCTAAAACCAATAAAAAAATTAATTCTTTCAATTCACAGCGCGTTAATTAAATGAGAGTAAGAAACTAAATTATGATTATGAATGTTTAATTCAGAAACAAAAATATATATATTACTCAAAATAGTTCATGCGTTATTCAAAAATACAAGTTATTCTCTTACAGTCATTGAAAACTATCGAAAAACATTTCTGGTTTGAATGCAAATACAAAACTGTTAAAAGTCTTACGCTAATTTTTTGTAAAACAATCTCAACCAATTCCCTTTTTTTCACAATGAAAAAACATCAATCACAGTTTTCAAAACCATACTTCAACGAAATTGTAACCAGCGTCATCTGTCGGTGAGTTAAAGAACTTTTAAGGTAACGCATCTCTTTTCCCTAATAGCAATTAATTACCTCTCTTGGTAACTTCGTTAAACACAAAGTGGAAGTAGTGATTAAATATTCAAAATATGAGAAGATTCTTCCCGAAATTTCCTAGTTTCAGTGATTGGAGATATTCAGATTTCCCAAGATATATCCGAAGTATATCTAAGTGGCTTTCAGCTTTCGAGGAAGATGAAAGCGGATCGTATTTCAGTAATTTAGAAGTGACTTTATTCATGGAGAATAGATATCTGTTCATAAACGAGATAGTTCATCCATTATTTAATCGATGTAGAGGCAGAATAATTAGGTTTTGTTTTGAAGTTATCAAAGTTGTATCGTGAAATTTTAAAGATATGATTCGAGAAAAAAATGAACTTCAAAAGTAAGTTTACAGTATTGAAAAGCTTGTTTTGTTTAATACAAATCGAAAATACTGTTTAAAGTTTTATTTGATGTTATAAGAGTCGTCCTCTTTCCTTTAGTTGTTTATTATGATTATATTAATAAAAGAAATTTTTGCATTACAATTATCTGATAATATGATAATTTTAAGTCAGAAATAAGATGAATTTAAAGTGATACTAGGCCTTGGCGTGATATTTCATAATATACTTATGGATTAAAACTCATCTTATTAAGGTATCCGACTACATTCGGGGAACCATGATTTTAAAAAAACGCATAAATGTATAGTTTTCATGATATTTAGTGTCGTTTAGATTAAAATACATGTATAAAATTGTTGTAAGGACATTATGACAAAAATAATTTATATAAATACAATATTTTGGCAAAAAATTAACTTAGAATAACCTTTTTTCCAAATGTTCTCCTTTTGTAAAAAAATGCTTCTATTGTATTAATATTTTGCCTGTATATAACTCAGACCTCTGTTCAGAGACTCAACTATGATTTTTGAAAAATTCACATTATTTTCAGAGTTGCAACCATTTGAAATAATTATCGGCGTATTTTCTTAAAATTTCTCCCTTCTGTTTTCGTAAACCATGGATAAACCGACTTCCAAGTTATGCATTTCAAAAATTCTAGTTGAGCCTCTGTACCAATGTCTAAGCTGAATACAGGCAAAATATTAATACAATAGAAGCTTTTTTTTACAAAAGGAGAACATTTGGAAAAAAGTTATTAAATTAATTTTGTCAAAAATAATACATAAATAATTTTTATTATAATACTATTCTTAACCCAATTTTATATACATTGTCTAATTTAAGTGATGCTAAATATCATAAATATTATCCATTTACACGCTTTTGCAAAATCACGGTTCCGAACGTAGTCGGATACCTTAAAAGCAATAAAAAGAGTACAAATACCTGTTAGTTAAATATAGTTCTAAATCCAACAAAGTATTTTCATATTTTAGATAAAACACAAAACTATTTTGAGTCAGTTTTTTTTTTTTGAACATATGACACTGCTCAGACTTTTTATATCGTGACAGTGGTCATTTTAGGAATTTAACTAAAAATAATGAATGAATGAGAATGCTTGTTAACGTCGCACTATAAAGCAACATTAGGGTTATTGGTGAATGACCTTGTAATTTTGAGCCATGGTCCAGTGATGACAGTTTAACCTAGACTTAAAAATGATGAGAAGATCTTGTTATTGAATATAAACAGCTTTAAATATCTTATATCTGAAAATCAACAGTTGTTGCGCATATCACTTTATGATTATACAAAGTGTGACACACACACACAAAAAAAAAAAAACGAGGCAGATCCAATAAATCATTTTCGTACAGAATCGTTTCTCCTTAGCAGTATGCTTCTGCATTTGGTGCTGCCATTGCTAATAATAGTTCTGGAACGAAGTTTTTGAAAATTCCTTTAGGAGATTTTCCGTTTTTACCTGAACCTCTTCGAATGAGGTAAAATTGATTCCCTTTTAGCAAGATTTAACTTAAGGAACAAAAATAAAAGTCTCATGGTGCCAAAGCAGGTGAATAAGGAGGATGTTTCATCACCGTAATGTTTTTGCTGGTATGAAACTACTTGACAGATAGAACCATGTGAGCAGATACATTGTCTTAGTGCAACAGCGATTCGTCACTCCCCATTTCTGGCATTTTTTAGTAATTTTTTCACAAAGTCTTTTTACTACTTCAATGTAGTAAAAATGATTAGCAGTCTGACCACTGATGGGAGTGGGAGCCAACTCATATTAAGAATTTCGACTATGTTTGGGTTTGCAATTGCTAACCTTGGGTGCCCAACAGGTTCATCACCTTCCACACTGGCCATTTCCCCGAAAACCTCTTACATCATTAAAATACATACTCACTAGACAAAGATTCATCCCCGTAAGCTTCGGTTAATATTTTAAATGTTTTCGAGGCTTATTTCTTAAGTTTCACAAGAAACTTGATGTTGATTCGACATTTTTTTCGTCAGAATGCAGTTGTACGTATCCACTCAATGACGCAGTATTCCCCACTGGCTTGATCGCTTTAGACAAAACTGGCTGCATTCATAGAGGATGTATGTGGGATGACGTCACTAAAACAGTTGTTGTCAACTCCACTTTTTTTTCAAGCTACCCACTACGCCTCGTTTTTTTTTTGTCACACCTTGTATATCACACGCATTACACTTAACAAAAAGAAGAAGAAACACTACTGATGGACTGCTATTGATTAAAAAAGTCAACATAGTCTATGAGCTCAGATACAATTCATTTATAAAAGTTTCAAAACATCGTTTAAAGGATTATTTTTATTTATTGCGATGCAACCGTACAGTTCTCTATCTCTCCATATCAGGCAATACAAACTTTTAAGTCAATGCTTGCATTCTTATGACATTGTCATTTTTATCATTTGATTCTGTTTCATTGCGTCATTTTTGTTATTTCGACATTTTTTATGATTCTGTTATTGTTTGAGTCCTTGTACCGCTTCTGAATTTTTTTGTCTTACTTAAATAGTTAAATCTTTCTCTCTCGTTCAATTAATTGTTTTGTCTCCATTTAAAGCATTGGAATTCCTTAAAATATACAATACTGTTTTGAACAATGTTCATGTTCAAATGTTTGGCATTCTTTCAATTTCTGTTACTGTTTTAATTTATGAATTTTGGTTAAAGTTCTGCTACCGTTAGAATGTTTAAGGTCGATATGTTATTTCTACTTTTTTGGTTAATATCACTCTTATAATATCTGCTCCAAAAATGCATCGATTCACATTCTAAATAATTCCAAATCACTTGTAGAATGCGTTTCTTTCCCCTTAAAAAATTAACTAAAATTCTACACGATTTGTAAGATCCTGCATCGTTTTGCTAAACAATGGTTTATACAAGAGAAAATAAAACGCTTTTTTGTGAATCCTCGAAGCAATTCTATTTTTATGTACAATATAAACATATATTGGGCTGAAAATAAAATTTTAATACTGAATGTTGAAAAATGTTTTGAGTAATCTAATGTTATTTATGTAAAATAAAACATATAATATAATTAATATTGCGTACATAATTTAAAATAATAGCCAATATATGAATGTTTATAAACTGCACTTATAAAATTCCGTCGAATTCCCAAATGACATCTTTCCCTTACATCATTCTCTAAAATTAATTTGAATCCCACGTAAAGGGAGCCATTTTAATATTTGTTTTAATCCCTTAAGCGGTCAAATTTTTGCTCAAACTGTTCCAAAAAGTAGCACATTTTTTAAAATTTCTTTTACTAAGCAAAAAAAATAGAATGCAAAATAGAAGAATTTTATTTTAATTTCCAATTTTAAAGTTTTCCCTCGATTTTTAATTTTTTAATTGTTGAACACGAAAACCCCCAAAAGTTTGCTTTTTATAAGTACACTCTGCATGTTATGAAAATGTTTCATGTATCTTAAAAGTATCTCTATCAAACATACAAAAAAAATCATGTTTGTGCCTTTTTTAAAAACGGTTGTGGATTTTGTGCGTGTTTGCATTTATATATGAACACACAATTTGAAGCATTGTGTAATATCAAATCTTATAATGCAATGAAGACAAAGATAATAAGGCTTTTTTGGATTATCTTTCCATTTTCGTTTTCTCTCAAGTAAGGAATTGCACATTGCCTTGCCCTGTTCTTTCTTGAAAATTTTCAAGAATCTGAATTCCCGTTTTCAATGTAAAATTCCAGCTTTAATTACAAAGAAAATTAGTAAACAGTAATAGTAAAAATAATTTATGTTCTTCATTCAGATTATATTATTAAGTTGATTCTGAAAGTAAAAAGTCAGTTTGATCAGCTATTATTTTACAATTTCAAAATACACTCATGGATAAAGGAATTAGCGCACCAAGAAATAATTGTGGGATCGTAACGAAACTTGGCATGAATGTACATATATGCAAATGATTAGAAATGCAGCGTGATTACGCATTACGTATAACCAGTAGAGGGCGTTTAACGTCGCTCTCCGTGGAGTACAAAACAGGTAACCAAAGCTTGTTAGAGTGTGCTGAATCGTTTATAACGCAAGAGCTGAGGTAAACATGCCATTAGGCCATTTTGGAAGACAATATGAGCAGCTGTCGCAGTTTGAGAGAGTGAGAATCATCGGCATGATGGAAGCTGGGTAGTCAGCTAGGCGAGTAGTTCGTCAATTAGGCCATTCTGATTGTGTTGGGACCAGTGGATCCGAGAGATGTCATTTACACGAAGACCAGGCTCAGGACACCCTTGACAGACCAGTCGTCGAGAAGACCACCACATCGTAAGAAACGCACGCGCAAACCCAACTGCTTCATCGGCTGTCATCCAGGCAAAGGTAGCACCTTCACTAGGGGTCCCTGTGTTTTCTCGAACCATACGAAGGCGCCTGGCTGAAGGAAACTTGAGATCGCGGTGCCCATTACGTGTGCTGCCCTTGACGCTTAACCATCAACACCTCCGTTTGGAGTGGTGCCCCGCACGAAGAAATTGAGCTGCAGCGGAATGGAATCAGGTCTCCTTTAGCGACGAATCCAGATTCAATCTCAGCAGTGATGCCAATCGTGTTCGTGTGTGGAGACACCGTGGGGAACACCTCAATCCTGTCTTTGCTTTACAGAAACACACCGCTTCCACAGCTAGTGTAATGGTATGGGGTGCCATTGCCTACAGTACATGGTTACCCCTAGAATTGATCCGTAGCACCATGGCAGCTCAGCGGTATGTCCATGACATCCTGCAATTATATATGTTGCCACTCACGCAACGGCTCCCAGGAGCCATTTTTCAACAAGACAATGTTAAGTCTTGCACGGCAAGGGTGTCTTCGCTCTGTTACTACCCTTCCTTGGCCTGCCCTATCCCCAGTTTGTCTCCAATCGAGCATATCTGGGATCATTTGGTGACGAGTTGGGCATCCTACGAGTTTGAACGAACTAGAGGCAACGTTTCAGCAAATATGGAAAGAAATGTCTCAAGACATCATACAGAACTTGTATGCCTCAATGCCCGATCGTATCGCATCGTGAGTTCGCGCTAGAGGGGGTTCAACAAGGTATTAAATCTTCCGTCCTTTTGCCTTTTTCTCTGAAATAAATTATCCTTTTTCTTTGATTTTCTAATCATTTACTTATATAAAAGTTATCATTACGTATGTAAAATTTCGTTTCATTTTGACGACTCCTTGTGGCTCAAATTTTTTTTTTGTCCAGGAGTGTATTTGCTAATTTTGTTTCTTAAAGTGTATTTTATTTCAAGAAAGCTAAGGCTCATTATTATCTATTTCTTTAACTGATAATTTCGAGAATTTGTCACAATGACTAATATGACTTTTTTAGTATCTAACTTGTAAGTTACAATGTATTGAGAGAAATATAAAATTACATAATATTCAAAATTTAATCTGCTCTCACTAGAGTAATTTGACGAACGGTTAATATGTTTCCCAACATATTCAATGCATCCATTCAAACACAAAACATACATTTACCACAACTAATGCAAACCAATCAAGGAAATATATATAATGTATTTAAAACACACTAATTTTTAAGTCCTTATCAAAAGCTGAAAATACCATCATAATAACAACCACTTTCTTAATGAAAACTAAAAGTTTTATTTCTTGATATTTACTCAGAATCAATCATTTCTAATGAATGAAAATACAAGAATATCTCATTTGGAAAACTAACCTTAGTTTTAATGAGAAACAAAGGCATCTTTAGAAATGATCTCGAAGAAGTAATGAGTTAGTTCTGTGAAACAGTTAAAAATACTTTCGATAGAAGTGTACTTCAAAGAGATTCTTTGAAGGAAAACACACACATACTTCAGATGTTGATTCGATGGATGTGTAGGATTAATGAAACATTTTTCTCAATGTAACTTTTAAATATAGTACCGTAATTAGTAAAGAAATGTGTATACTTAAATATAGAATTGTAACTAAGTGGCATTTCGTTGATTGGATTTTGCTACCGTTAACATGTATCATGTTTGAAAAAACAATCCATTAAATGGGTGTGCTATTTAAAATACATGGAATAAAGTCCTTTTACAAATGCATGTTTAACCATCCGCTAGGCGAGCTGAATCTCTCAGATGCATCACCTCATACTTACATTTGAAGATGATTTAAACATTTTATTGGAGAGATTTGACTTTAAAATATATTTGACATAAAATAATATTAAAAATTTCATCAGAAATTGAAATATTTATACAAAATCATCAGAAAGCGAATGGTTACTTATCACTGTACCACCACTGTTTACATTTTAAGATGCCTTGTTGCAGTCTTCACAAATCACCTTACAATGTTCAAGGCACATGTATTTTTTGTATAAGGCATTACAAGATTTAACAATATTTTCTTGATGTCCTGACAAGATGTAACAATAACTTCTGTTCCAAGTCCCTAGTGAAGTTTCTCTTGGTTTTTCGACTTGATTCAGGCGTTGTATATCAGATATTTCTTCAATACTAAGTCAAAACGAACGGGCATGTGAACGGTACACTCAGATCGTCTTCGCAGGTGCCCTTTCAAAAGTTCGTGGTCTTGTTTTCATAGAAATGTGTGTGAGGATCTGAGTGCTTTTGATTCCCAAAAATAGTTTTCAACTGTTTGGGCCCCCTAGGGGGGGGATAACCCCTGGGGGGGGCGACATATTGAAAAATCGAAAACAAGGGGAATTTTTTTAAAAAGAATGAATTTACTGAAAGTTAGGAAACAAAAAACATGACATAATAAAAAATGAAAGACAGATTTATACTGATATAAAACACTTGTAAAATACATTGTGCAGTACTGATACATTTATAATTAATTTAACAGTACTAAGTTAAGTAATAAGTAACAAGTTTTTTTAATAATTACCAGTGACCTCATGGGCTTGTCATACATAAAATTATATACAAAAGTTAACACTTATCTTGATCATTTTCGTAAAGTTTATGATTTATCCCTTAACTGCCAATTAAAGGTTACGTGACTCGCTCTCCAATGCCACCGTTTTTTAATACATAGGCGAGGGCATGTGGTGTATCTGGGGAGAGACAAGTAATAAATAATTAAATCCTTTGAAATAAGTAAATCCTTCGCAAACACTGTCAATGTCTTATTATTGCATTCCAGATCCTTTAGAATAATTTTATGGATAGTAGTACAGAGAAAAAAGATCATATTTCGGAAAGACGTATATATACGTCCAGGACAATTAACGTTTAGGCTTAGTGAGACGTTTATACACGCCGGTTAAAGAGGTTAAAGTCGTATTGCAGCTTTAGTTTCAAAGTATAGCATTTTTGAATTCAATACATTATATTTATGTGCAGTGGGGCGCGATGAAAAGTATGATTTGATATTTGGTCGAAAGTATTGAAACTTTGAGAAGCGCTACCATATAGATATTTTAGGAGTTTATTCCAGCAACATTTATGATTGAATGAAATACAGCCACTAGCAACAGAAGTTACACACAAAAATTGTACATTTCGAATTATTTTTGTATAAAACTGAAAACTATACTGCTTTAAAAGGAAAAAATTAAATTATCTAAATGGTACAAAGTCATAAAAACTGACGTTGTTGGGCGCGCTGCATCTGTCAGATTCAATGGCCCTTGCGGCCCAAAATTTGAACAAATCACCCTCGTCCTTGACAATGAATCCTAAAGATAGTGGCGAAAGGCAGATAGAAGAAGGGCGTGTTCCAACTCACCATGTGGACGCAGCACCAAAACTATTTTATTGTGCATCTAAGAAAATCGCTCACCTAACGGAGGGCTAAAAATGTGTTGATTTGTTATTATTTAAAAACATATTTATAAAAATTAATGAAACGTAGATTTCTTTCGTATGAATTATTTCAGTTAAGGGCTAAAATAAATCTGTTTCAAGAAATTAAACAATGTCACAAAATACTTCGCAATAACCGAATTTATAGAAATAGTCTTAGAAATGTCCTTTTAAACTTTGGTAAAATAATTCCAGTCGAAGTATATATATCAATCTGATTTAATTTCATTAATTTTGAAACAGAAAATTTTGAAATAGATAATGAAAAAATCAGTTAATTTTGAATGATTAAATTCAGGCTATGGACATGATATTGCAATAAGAGACTTTTTAAATTTAGATTAGCTTCTATATGAACTCTGAAGTGAGGAGTTTCAGCATTTGTAGCGGTATTATCTACATAAACCAGTAACATCTTCCGGACAGAGATGATCACTTTTGTCTAGTGGTACGTTGCGCGCTGACGAATCCATAGGTGGCGGCTTCTGTCCCTTGGGTATGCACCTCCACATTAGTGAGCTTGATACTGAAATAGGAAAAAGGCATCCTTCTGATCTGTCGTGGCACCATCTACCCGCAACAAGAGCAAGCAAAGTCGTCAGACCCACTTGACGCAGCAACAAAAGTCATCAGATTCAAAACGCGAAACCAAAATCGGACGTTTTGCGCAAAAACAACCCAAACCCCACCCCCGTATCAAAAAACCCGTTGTTTGCC
>BMAV01005212.1:0-15620 GCA_019973955.1 Trichonephila inaurata madagascariensis
AAAAAAAAAAATTTTTTTTTTTAATTTGCTCCCAAAAAATTTTTTTCCCAAAATTTCCTTAATACTTGTAGAGTTTTTAATTATTTATTAGTTTAACATAAGAAGTTATACTATTCAGATGCTCTGATAGACCTTTTATTAAGGAGAAAAGAAAATTATTATGAACTCATTTTTTTCTGTTGTGTCTTGCTTTAAATAATAAAAATGAGTAAAATAAGTATCGTATTGTCATCCAAAACAATCTTGTATATAAAATTTCAGTTCAACTGAAAGCTTTAAAATGTCAGAAAAAAATCTTTTAAAGTTTTGACCCAAGTCGCTAAAAGGTTGAGAACAAATTTATAGTTAAATTAATTTAGTAAACTTTTTTTACCAAAGCAATAGTGTATAAATTGCAGCTCAAATGGAGCGCTTTAAAATGTAAAAAAAAAAAAAACCTTTTCAAAGTTTTGACACAAGTCGCCAAAATGGTCGCTAAGTCGCCGAAAATAATGCCAACGCCGCTGCATTTGTAATTCTTTAAATAATTAGTTTTAATAAATTAATTTTTTAATTATAGTTAAATTACTGTATTGTCACCCAAAATAATCATGTATATAAAATTTCAGCTCAATTGAGTGCTTTAAAATGTATTTTATTAACGATTGAAAATTCTACCAAGATAAATAAATAGAGAGTATGAGCTAATAGTAAGAGAGAGAGAGAGAGAGAGAGAATTGAAAAAGAGATAGATTATAACCATAATAGATTATAACTATTGATGTAAATAAAACGTGTTTTCTTTTTTAAAACAATATTTTCTATCAAGTAGAAATAAAAATATTGAAAATAAAAAGTATATATTTGTTTTATATGTGTTGAATTGAATTATTTTACTTGAGTGACAACAAATTAGAGTATTGTAGTAATGTTTCAATCAGATATATTATGAAATATATTCATATAAATATAGTTAAAATCTGAGTCTTATTAGCTTATAACAGCGTTCCTAAAACTTTGAAGCGTGCCTCCCTAGGGGGCGTGATAATCCTAAGTGGGGACGCAAGAATATCAAAAAGTCGAAAATAAAAGGCTATTAATTTATTGAAAAGAAGCATAACGAAATGAATTCTGACATAATAAAAAACAAAGTAGGGGAGACCGGGGCAAGATGACTATGTTAACAAATTGTGGTTATGAATTTATTTTTAAGGTTAAAAAAATTAATTTTACATGCAGTGTTAGAGTAGTCCTTTGTAATAGTAAATATATTACTATTTAATTTTTCAAATGAAATAAAAACAAAGGATAACTTTATTTTTTCACAACCTTAACAAATTGTCATCTTGACCCAGTGCTGGGGCAAGATGTCATCACTGAATAAGGTTGAACATATTCTATCTTTTAAATTTGTTACATGTTTTAACAAATGATAACTGTGTTTTTACATCTTACAAAGTAGCAAACTAAGCGTAATGCATTGTAACGTATTGTTGAAGTGTTTAGTTGTGCAGCTAATAATAGTCATAAATAAAAGTGCCATTTTATAATTGGAACATTCCACATGCCCCCACTCTTGACTTTTACAGCACTGGATCCATTCTTCCATTGGAGGGTCACAATATCTTATAACACCATCTTGGACTGTTTGGCCTTAAATTTTATAGACATAGGCCTACAGGAACTTAGTTTGAGTTTTTTTATTCCTTTTTTAGCGTCACGAGCTTCTCTTCTTTGTTTTCTTAAAGTTTCTTGTTCTTCCGTCTGCTTTTACCTTTGTTCTAACATTTATTTGGTGGGTGTGCTTGTAAGAATGCTTGAGCTCATTCTTTTGCTTTTTCTTTTTTTCTCGTATTGTGTTGCTTTAGGCAATATTTTGAAATAAAAAACACTAACAGGCTTCTTTGGTGCATCGGAATCAGCATTTGCCATAAGTTCTGGTTCTTCTGAAGGGTTTACATGTTGGTTTTCTACTACCACAGTCTAAGGATTATCTCTATTATTCTATGTTTTAAAACCACCACCTTTGCAGATGAAGCCTGCAACTTCGAAAAGTGTTGCCAAGGCAAAACCTAGTCGAACTATATCGGTCGTGAAGGTATCGCCCTGTTAGAATCGAAGATATTGAGGTATTTCATTTTGTGACCCTGATAGGGTTTTTCTTTGAGTGGGGCTAGGGGGCTTAGCAGATGACAAAAATGTCTTCCACTGGTCGCCCCTTTTCACAACACATTCCCCGATCCGATGCACCCCTTAACCCCAGAGGAGATAGAAGTGCAAAGTCTAGCTGGACAAACACACAGACAAACAAGAGTTTACAAGATTTAATAAAATGGGCAACGCACACACACGTTAGTTTAATAAATTTCGAAACACGGGTCAAGATGACGAGCTCCTCATCTTGCCCCGGACTCTCTGTTTAAAAATATTCGTTTTCATTGCCATGAAGGAAGGTGATTAATCGATATTTATTCATGGTAATAAGTAGTATTTAAATTAAGTTAATCATAAATATTAGAGAGTAATGATACATCTTGCCTGTATCTGTAGCAAAGCTTATTTACAAATGCATAAAAGTTATATCGGGCAGCGGTAAACAATAAAAGCTTCATAATAACACAAAAATGGCGATTTCAGCTTCTCTATACTATTGTTTAACGAACGGCCAATAGGAGAGCCAGTAGTATCCAGTTGATCCTTTCACTTAGTGAAAAACGGAAAATTAAGACATTCGTTATTTTGCCCTGGTCTCCCTTACACACTTACACTGATATAATATAATTATAGTTGTATTAGTACTGCACAATATATTTGATAATTATTTAATCAATGCTAAGTTAAGAACACGTTTAAAAAAAATAATTAATAGTGAGCCCATGGGCTGTCATATACAAAATTTAACACATCTTGATAATTTGTGCAATTAAAAATTAAAATCGTATTGTAGCTTTAGCATCAAAGTATATTATTATTGCATTCAATACATTTTTATTGTATGGAGGGGAGCGAGGAAAAAATTAGAATTGAAAATCGCTTGCGCTCGCGGATTGCAAGCATTGAAAGTTTGAGAAGCACTGGCTTATAACACCACAAGTATTTTAAAAGTAGAAAAAAATAAAGCTTAACATACTATGATAATTAATTTATAAAATCTTACAATTCATTAAATAAATTGTGTTTTTTGTGTTGAAATGGACTGAAAATATTCTAAAATGAAAAGGTATAAAGTAAAATATTTATTTTTACTTAACAATACATATAAAGAAACAAAACAATGCGAAAACATGCATTTTAATTTTAAATAAATAAATAGGATGCATGTTACGTTATTTCTTTGAAAAATCACAAGCCTTTCTTACTCAAAAGATGTATCCATATAAATCGAATACATGTGAAGAATTAAGCAGTTATGCCATTTCTATAAAGTACACTAACTATTTCCTCTCAACAAGCATTTTCCATCATCTGATATTTCCCTGGAGAGTTTAAGCAATGGTGGAAGAAATCAAAAGGGTAACTGGACAGCTTCAGAACTTTCCAAGGAAATGTTCGGTTCAATCACGGAAGGCAACACAACAGTTAGTTTTCTATTTAATGTATCTTTTTGTTTTCATACCGTTTAACTCTCTTTCACTGAATATTTGAATAGGATTAGATATATAAAAAGGTACAAATGAAATAAAATTAGTTTATAATATTACGTTACATATATTTACACGACACTATTACGTACAACTTTTCTGCTTAAAGGGAAGTTTGAATCCCATAAAGCAAACTTAGACCTACACCATCCTAAGTCATTGACAGCTATAGAAAACATGAAAATTTTCCATTTTGGTTAATTGACTGTAATAATAAATGCATATGTAAGTGTGCCCGCTAAAGTCCGTTTTCACCCCATTAGCGTATGAAAAGCAAGAGGTATAGTCATAAAAGTCGGGTCTTGGTATAGTACAGTTGCCCTGCACAACACAAAAAAACTGCTTACGGTGCCACGTAGTGGATAAATTCGGCGTTAGCATTCTAACAGCAAATACGGAACAGTACGAGATGCATAAAAAGTCAATCACGAAGTTCCTCAGCATCATCGATTTATTGCAATAAAACTAAACATCTTGCGCATAAAAACGCTACAAATGAAAAGCACACATATATTTGATCACGTTGAAGAAAATTACACTTCCCGGAAATGAGGTTCATCTATCTGTCATATCCAAAATGGTGTATTTTAGTAACAATACACATTTGGACACTCCTTTCTTCAACATGGCAGGTGACACCATTCACAAGCATTCACAATACGGTTTCGAAGTGATTGCATAACTCCTTTTTTGATGTATCTACATAGAAAAAAGTCCACTGGGTTCAGATCAGGTGACCGTGCAGGCCATTCAAAGTAACCACCATACCTTATGACTTCTTATTGGAATGTGTCTCGAATGCATTGTGTGACACGTGATAACTTATTCTAGAGGAAACCATCGTGTAAGAACCATACATTCCAAAAGTCACTCAACGACAAAGCTTCTAGAAAATTGGATAGTACATCCTTCAGTAGTGACAAGTATCGGGATTACGTTAACGTGCCTTCTTAAAATTCCGCTCCAATCAGTCTGTTTTTGAATATTCCCTACCAGGCATTTATCGACCAGTGAACTTTATTTCGAACTTCAACAGCACACCTAGAATTATTTACGATTTTCTGCTTACTGTGTACCATATTACGGGCAAAGTATGCTTCATCCGTCCATATGATGCCCGCAAGAAACATTGGCTGGATCTCCAAGTGGTACATAATGAAATTACACCAATCATAATGTCACGAGTGTGACATTTTCTCTTTCTTCCGTGTTGTGACGCTTTCCAATTGTGGGAGTTACGAATCAAATAAATATGCATTTTACGCCTTCTATTTTTAATATTACTTTACGGAAACAGTCTTCTTTTTCTAAATAGATGATGCTGAACAACTTTGTAATTAACTGTTTTTTCTCATTTACATCGCGCTTTTTTGAAATAAAAACTTGACTCCAAATTTATCCGCTAGGTAGTCCAGTAGGCAGTTTATTTGTGTCGCGCATGGCAACTTTACAAAACCTAGAGCCCACTTTTACAAATCTATCTCTCCGTTCATAAATTATTCGGGTAACAACGGACTTTTGTAGGGAAAAATGTATATATATATATATAAATAGATAGATAGTATCTATTTATATGAAGGAGAAAATTGACTCACTCATCACAATATCTTTGGAACTATTAGACCTACAAACTTGAAATTTAGTGGGCATGTTCCTGTCATAGAGTAGAGATCTTCTAAGAACCCATTTGTGTGTGAAAATTAAACATCAAGGGGCGTTGCGAGGGCTTAAGGGGCATCATAGATAAACATTCCTGTTTTCGAACTATTAGACCTACAAACTCAAAAGTTTGTAAGTGTGTTCCTTTCAAGGAGTAGAGGAATTCTACAAAAGAGGTTTTTGCGAAAAATGAATCCTGATGAGCGTTGTGGGGCTTAATAGGCATTATAAATAAATATATTCGCGTTTTTGGACCAACAAACTTGGAATTTAATAAGCACTTTCCTTTTATAGAGTAGAGATCCACTACGGAAAAGGTTTGACAAAATTGAATCCAAAGGCACATTGCGTGGGCTTAAGACGTGTTATACATAAATATATCTTCATTTTTGGACTTTAAATCTACAGGCTTGAAATTTGGTAGGCCAGATCCGTTATAAAGTTGAGTTCTGCTACAAAATGGGTTTTACAAAAAGTCAGCTAAAAGGGGCGTCGAGGGGGCACTATAGATAAATATTCTCGGTTTTTGTACCTACATTGCTAGAAATTTGGTACGTTCGCTCCTTTGATGAGTAGAGATCCTCTACGAAAAGTGTTTTAAAAATCTACTCGAAAGGTCTTTGCGAGGGTTGCAGATGAATATTACTGTTTTTGAACTGTTAGACGAACCGACTTGAAACGTTGTAGACACATTTCTTTTGCTGAATAAAGTATTACTTTTAGTAGAATGCTTGCTCAATTGGAGTCATCTGCCAATCGGTTTTTAAGCAATTAGTTATTTTGCAGTGGCTCACTTTTTTGACAAGCGGATTTGCGATTTGTTTCAAAAGCCGTTTTACTGACGATGTTTTGCGTAACACTGTTTCAAAACTTAAAACACACACCGTTTTGTCTCCTTTGCTAACCATACTACCATTTGTACATTCCTAATATTAAATTCTCTGTTATATTTACTATCTTGCTTTTTATTCTTTTGCTGAACTAGCCATGTTAAATAACTTTTTATAAAACTTCAAAATACAAAATACAGTTGTTTCAACGAAATTAACTATGCTATGCGTAAACACACTTTTGCATCATAAGTCATTGCCACTGACGTAACTAAGGCAAAACAATAACAATCGAGTGTGCTCCCCGCCGCACCTCGACCGATCACTCACGTTTATTCGTAATACTTCATAGTGGACTTGTTACTTTGAAGTAAAATGCAAATCATTTTGATCGCTGGAGTGCCCAAAATATTGTGTCGCATGCCAATGGTTTCCCCATACCTGACCCACAGTAATGAAATTTGGTATGTATGTTTCTGTAGTTGATTTGAACACGGGTCTTTACTGAAATCGACTCTTAAAGGTGATTATTTGAGTTTATTGATAAAAAAAATACGCTTTTAATTTATTAAATTTAAATTTAAATTCGGCAAGCATATTTATTTTATTTTGTAGAGATCCAATAAAAATAGGTTTTGTGGAAATCAACTTGGGAAAGGGATTGCGAGAGATAAAAGATAATTCTACTTTAGTTTTAAATTATTACTTGAAAGTTCTGTCCTATTTAAATCAAGGGACGAGAGTTAAAAGAAATTTTTTTCTATACAATCGAATTCTCATTGCTAAGATATCAATAATTTATATACGAGTAAATATATAAATAGTATATATTCATATATAACATCATGAAAAAAATACCTAGCAAAGCTCGAGGGTAACGGCAAGTATATAGATAAACGTATTTAAGTTTTCAATTCACATTAAATTCCGGTTAATTAATTCAATAAAACAGTGCTTCTCAAACTTGCAATATTTTCGACCAATATACCATCATAATTCTTTAAACGTCCCCACCATCTTAGCCCAATTTGTCAAGGTATTGGATTCAAAAACAATGTCTTGAGTTCGATCCCATACCACTTTAACATCCGCCTATAGGGCGTATATTTAAACTGTCATCAGCTGAAAGCGTTAATCCCCTTGGTGTGGTGTGTATAATCTAGGATAGATTTCTGTGAGTTGTATCCCTAAAGCCACTCGGCAGTTAACAAAAGGACGTTTTCCGTGTTCCAAAAGTCCTTTGTATCCTTTTAAAAGTGACGTTATTTTCACTCACTCATTCATCGTCCCCCACCATCTTTTATACTCAGAAAAACTGTATTGAATTCAATAATAATATACTTTAACGCAAAGCCCCAAAAACTTTAACATCCAAGGTTTCTGGCGTATATAAACGTCTCTCTCAGCCAAAGCGTTAATCGCTCCTGACGTATATATACATCTTTTAGAATTACGATTTTTCTGTGAGTTGCTATCCGTAAAATTTCCAAGGGCTTAAATGTAAAAAAAGGCCCACATTTTTCAAAGGTTTATTTAATTTTGATTTTGCTATTTATTTTTTGCTAGGATAAAATTTTTTTTTTAAGAACTTAATTTCTGTAGACGTAGTATAAATTTTAAATTTTTATTTTTGGAACAGAATAATTTAAAAAAAAATCAGGGTAAAGATAAAATTTTAAATAAAGTTTTTAAGTTAACAATTTCTACCCCCCTTTAGGGGTTTTTTTGTTTTTTCAAAAAAAACCGTTTCAATTTGAATTTTTCCAAAAAGCTAGACTCCAAAAAATTGTTTAAAAAGAGACAGGCCTTTTAATTTCTTTCCCATAAACAAAATTAATTAACATGGATAACCAAAGTTTTCAATTCAGTCCTTTATTACTTACAAGAGATTCACTTTAAAATGTCAATACAAAATGCTTTCTTCGATTATTAAAAATCAAAGAATACACAAAAAGTTGTTCCTTGCATCATTCATTCCGCTCTCTTGATTCTTAATAAAAGATATGATCAAAAGCAACGCAATTAGATGGCTTCATTGGAGTACAGCCAAAAGTTTTGTTTCTACTTTCTTTTTGTTGGAACAAAGTGGCTATAGAATGCGCAACAACATATTCATTAAGGCATAAAAATTGCGTTTCTTCTTTTTCTTGTGCGCTTTCTGTAAATGCGTCCATGGAATATTAAAGAGGATCTGTTAGAGGACATATATTAGTGTGAACTCTTTTTTTTATCTCCAACGAAGAAGGTGGCATGATGTCGCTCATCATATTTTTCCAATAAAAATTTTCCAGAAATATTGCTTTCATGCGTCCACTTCTCTTTTCTCATCAGGAAAAATGAATGGTGTTGCTATTCATAGACCTATAGCACTAATTTACCATAAAATTTACTTACATTCTAAATTTAAGTAATTTTTGATTATTAGTGAAAATCTGCTTTTTTTGTAATTCTTTATTTATAAAAGAAATTGGCGTGAATTTATAAGAAATTGTATAATATTTCATATCTGAATGTATTATATACCCTAATCAAACGTATTAACTAATACAGTAAAACCTGATTTTTGTGCGGTAGATAGGGACCGCATAAAAAAATCGCACTTCAAAAAAATGTCAATTATCTAAGAAAGAGTTATGAGAAAGTGCTTCCAAAGAAAACAAATAATTAAATTCCACATGGAAACATTTTTAAAACATTTAAGTTCTCCTTGTATACACGGAGAAATTTTTAAAAAGTCGCCCTAAAACCTACTACCATCGTAATCCAAAGCGCGCATCTTCCTGTGACGAATTAGTTCAAAATCGCTTTCGTCACTTGAAGTTACAATTTCAATTGATTTATTTTTTGGCAACATAAAGTAAGTAATACATTTTTGTGGCGACGGTCAGTTGGTCAGTTGCTTGTGAACGTCACGATGCCCAAAATATGATCGAAGCTCCTTACGGAATTTCAAACTCCTTTCGAAATTGGTATCTATTTTAAGAATATGCTTTTTCGATTTGTTGGAAAGCTAAATTCCAGCATATATTGTATCCGTTCTCAAAGAATCCAATCCTTCACGTCCGTCTTCATAATCTATCAAATTATTAATAATGTAACTGCCATTTTGAAAGTTTCTTCTTCAATCAATGCATGCTGCTAGTGCGTTTTGAAAAAACAATGGAACGTGCATCGTCGACAGACTGTTTATAACCAATGAACAGAGCGTCTTGAAGTGTATGTACGTACATTTGATAGAAAACATTACAGTGGAGCCAAAATCGTTTAAATTCATACACCGTATAAGAAAAAGATCGCACAAAAGAAATAGTACAAAAATAAAATCGCACGAAGCAAATCGCAGAAAAAAAAAGGACCACACAAAAACAGGTTCTACTGTAATTTTGATTAAATTTAAACTGATGTAACATTATGTGTTGTTGCTAATGCCACCTGATCAACAGTGTGAGATGGAAGCCCACGAAATTCATTGTGACGAGATTTACGCCTATCGTTAGTTGAAGCCTTGAGATTAATGTAACTGATAGTTTGATTTGCCTCAACTTACCCCAATGTTGAGCGAGAACACCCTGGAGGATGGGAGGGGGGCCCACCCCCAACCTTGTTACAGCATAGCACTCAGCGCCACTAATTATTATACCGTCCGGTTGGCTTAACATTATGTGAATGGCCATCGTTTGTTTTTGTATGTTGTGTTTATTCTTCTTAATTTACGGAAAATTTACAAAAAGTAGTAACGTTTATATAGAAAAATGCATGCAAATTGATCGGAAATTTCCCAAAAACTTATATTCTCAATAATACTTGAGAATAGCACAAGTTATTTTGTTGTAAAACCTTTAGGCTCATTATTCTAAAATTTTGATAGAATTCTCGAGATTATTTCTCTCATTCTTGTTTTTACTGCATCAACTAATTTCAACTATTCATCTTGGGTAAATTATTCTTTAAGTTGGAGTTTAAAACCTGTTTCCGTAGAGATGACTTCATTTTAAGCTATTTAAACCCTGACAATGGGTTTGTTAGGTAAATCGTGAAAAATTAATCGTAGATCGGGAATCGTTTTTGTCGTCCTGAAGTTAGTATTCGAGCTATAACGTCCATTCGGGGAAGTGGAAGTAATGTAGAAGCTGATTTGTGAAGAAAGACTGAATCAGTTTAGGAAGGAGTTGACAAATGATCTACAAGCGGATTACTTATCAGTTAGATTAAAAAAATTAAGGACGATTGCTCCCAGTGTATTATAAATTGATCATAAAGTGATAAGTCATAAGCAAAAGTAATTGTTCTTATTACCATGTCTGCTTCTTCAATGACCCAAACTACACCCGCAACCTCCAGATGCAACAAAGTAAAAAGAAATGATATTTCACCATAAGACACTTAAATTTGTTTTTTAAGAATTATCTTCAAGAAATAACTCTTTTATCACTCCTGCTCCCTTGTCATAAATTTGAAGCATTTCTAAATTAATTTTGCTAAAGAGAAAGCTTCTTATATTTATTTGCCTGAAACAAGAAGAAAAAAATTTTAATTATACAATAAGTATTAGTATATAAACACAAAAATAATATTAATTTTATAAAATCATACAGTCAAATGGACATGATGAAATAGGACGTAGGATAAGTTTAGGTAGAAAAAGATAGGATATAGGATATATAAATTGAGAGAGACAGTCAGAAATAGATGCAGTTTATAAGAAAAGGTTCAAAAGTTCAACGACAAGAAAAAAAATTAATTTGCATTCTAAGAGTTTAAAATACTTGAAAAAAATACATTCTTAGCTTTAATTAAAAAATAAAAAGATGTCTTATGAATAAATTTCCCGTAAATAAACATTTATTTACAAAGATTTTTAAAAAAGTTCTTTTAATTCTTAAATTATTCAGGAACTTAAAATCGTTATTTTAAAAAAAAGAAAAAAAACTTACAAAATAAGAGTAGAGATTATGAAAACCCTTATTAAATTTTGTCTTTCTAAGTAGTTCTTCATAAATTTAAAATAACGATGAAGATTCTTCATAGATCATTTTAATGATGTTGAATAAATATTTTTAATGTTTGAAAACTCTTTCTGAAAAGCTTTTTAGAGCCCTCGGTTATCTTTTTAGTACCCCTAATAGGAGCACTGAAAGTATAATTTATGAACATCCCCAACAATTTTACTTTAGAACCTTAAGTATGTTAGACACTGGGGAAATAATTTAAAAACATATAATTTCCACAAAATGTGTTTCTGCTTAAATAAAGTAAAAAAAATTAGAAAAAAGGAATTTTCTTAAGTTAATCCTTTAAATTTAAAATTCATTTATCCTTACTAATTTTTTTTTCAAGTGACCAATAGATTCTTTTAAAAGGAAATGTATTACAAAGGTATTCTAATGACATAAGCTCATCAAAATTCAGTTTCACAGTGATGGGGAGGGACATGATTAAGTGACATGGCATCATGTTACTCAGGTGAAACAGATAAATCTTTCAAAATTTAGGTTTAAAACACTGATTAGGGTTTTAGGCAAAAAATGAAAAATATTAGAAAATTCTAGTAAAAAGAGATTTTATCAGCCTTAAATGTTTTAATAATCTTAAAAATAAAAAATAGGTGTAAAATAATAGATTTTATTAAGAGGAGTAGGTAACTTTTATACCGACGACGTTTAATTGGATGTTTTCGATGTACCTTTTCTCGAAATCTGTTATATGTACGTGTTTTAAATTTTTCATACAATTAAAGTACACTTTTCTTATACTGATATGAGTTTTTAGCTAATTTTTAATTTTTTTAATAATTTATAAAATATTTCATCAAATATAGAGAAATTTGACCCATTTTTCACGAATAAAAAATTTCTAAAAAATAAATTTTTGAGTTTATTACAAAAAGCTCATTTCAGTATATATTAGTTATCATTATAAATATATCATAAAAATTTTACATACCTGTGAACATTAGTTTCTCAGAAAAGGTACATCGAGCATCAAAATTTAAGTTTTGAGATAAATTGATTTTAATGTATACAGTGAGACTTTTAATTGGCTAGGAAATAAAATAAAGGCTTAATTTACAATAAATAAAGTTTTGGTTTATATCAGACGTTCAACTTTTAAGTAAAAACGAAGTACTTGGTTTTCATTTTTAGCCATTCAAATGGGCGTGGCCCAGTTTCAACGATTATTTAAAAAATAGGTTTTAAGGGCTTCTAATTACTCTAGAGGTTAAAGTAAAGTATTTTTTGAAAGATTAAAATCTATACAATTTGAAAAATGTAAGTCTCAAATTGTTAAAAAAATAAGATTTTAGCGCTTTCCAATGACCCTTAAATATTAATAAAATAAATACAACGTTATTCATAATATCCTCCTAAGTTTCGGATCTCTGTAGTAAGAAAACTAGGATGAATACAACAACAACAACAAAAACATTTGAAAAAATACAGAATTTATTTACATATTTTGCAGGCGTTGCTGTTGTTTCTTATGCCACCTGATCTCGACTGTGTCAGATCCAGGCCCATGAAATTCATCACGGATGTACACCTGTCATTAGCCGTAGACTTGAGCACCATGCAGGTGACAGTATGATTTAGCTCGATTTCACCCGAATTTTGAGGAAGAACACCTTGGGGAGGGGGGGTCAAGGGCCCACCTCTCTTCCCCTTTCATCAACCTCACGAGAGGACTTGCAGCTCGACGGCTATTTAGAGTTCCTCATTCTATCAAGAAAAAAATATTTTCGAAAACAAAAGCAAAATGAAACGAAAATACACAAAGAAATGGAAAGGCTTACAAAAACTAAAAATAAATTTTATAAATTCAGCTTTTTTCCTGTCATTTAACTCTTAATCAAACATATTTTCAGCGAGTGATGGATTGATTGAATGTTTTATAAATGATGCATTTTGAGTAAGACAAGCAATACAAGCAAGGGCCATTGGCAACATATTTTATCAAACGTGTGGTCAATTGATGAACACGACATCTGGGTTGGCCCTTCTCTCTCTAAACATCCACAACTTACCAATGAAAGTATTTTGAGCGTCGATAAATTAAGGGTGTATCAGCCCCTCAATACGGTGGGTCTTTAAAGTCAGTAAATGACGAAAAAAAATAGAATAAAATGAGAATTTAATTGTTGTTCAAAGAAAGAAGCCAGAAAAACCAGTTTGAGTAAAAGAACTGTACATGTTTATGGAATTGAATTTCATCCTATCTTACTGATTCATATCTTCAGTTTGTCTAATAACAACTCTTATTTTTCCAGAATTAAACTAGTTTAATAGAGTAATTTACATTTTTCCTATAAAAAACTTGAATCAAAATTACCCATACTTTTCTGTGCAAAAACTATTTTTAAAATTAATTAAGTATACGTATATAGTAAAAATCCATCAAAATGGCGGTTATTCAAGAAACACTTTGAAATCTACCCTGCAGAGAAAAGCATTTTTCCTCAAACAGAAGTAGAAAAGAAAAATGTAATTATGCTGCTGATAAACAGAAATAAAGCATTAAATCCCTCGTCTTTAATAAAAAATTTTCAATTTTCCCATCGGCTGTAAAATTGAACCCCATTTCAAAAGAAAAAAATTGCTACTCTCCTTTTCTTTTAAGCCAGAAATGCTCTTATTGATTCTTATGTTAGGAAAGTTTATCTTCGTCTATCTATTTGTATTCTGTTAACAAGAGACCGAGAAGCCCAGTTCTTTCTTTTACTTTCCCTATTGCAACCGCTAATCTCGCTGTTTCTGATGCAATCTAAACATCGTCGAAGCTTGTTCGAAAACAAGTTTTAATTTGTAAAGCTGTCACTTTCAGGGAACGAGATTTTATTTTCAGATGAGTGAATGGATGAATGTTTTGTACGTTTTGCTTCATTTTCAGAGAAAAGCAATTTTATTACTAAAACTTCTAAAAGGAAAAAACGAATTTAAAAGAAATAGTTAAACGAAGATTTAAATTTTAATTTTAGACATTATGAACAGAATATATAATTTATTTGTGTTGTATCCAGTTCATGAAAAGCTTCATTTACACAGAAGATGGTTCAAAAACCAACTCGATATGATTATGAGCAATATTGACTCGGAGGTATCCCCACCCATTACAATAGCTACGAAATGGGGTCTTGAAATAATGTACAAAAGCATTAGTTCCATACAGAACGCATATGCGCATTATTAAATGAAGTTTAAAAAATTCCTAACGAATGAGTACTTAAAATAGACTTTTTAATTCATCTTTTTTCAATGATTTGCTTTAACTTGCTACTTCAGTTGAAAGGAAATTACTTTTAAAATGTATTTACTATTATTGCTAAGTTATCCAGAGTATGGAAAATGAAATAAAACAATCAAATATCGATCAAAATAGTCCAGTTATTCATTCTATATACTTACTAACACAACTTGATAAATAATTTAAAACATTCATTATTGATTAAAACTTAAAGTTCTTTTGACATAAAATGATCCACTGTAACAGAACTAGGTATTTAAAAAGTTACGACATGGCTCGAAATCATTTACCTCAACCTCTGTGGTTTTCCGTGTAATTTATCTATCACTAGTTTAATTTAATTACAGATGATGTCACAGCAAGTTTGGAAAATAGAAGCCACCTTACGTCCTAACGTCCAAACCAAGGGGAATGTGGTATTGAATAGTAAGAGAATTGTGATCATACGCTTGATAAATAAAATACACTGCTCGTGCGTGCGTGCGGGCGTGCGAATCGTGTGGCTAAGAAATGCATTTAATTGAGCATTTCGTTACAAAAGAAAAGAAAGACAATTTGTGCTTATGAGAAAAAACAAAGAAAATTGGTGTTTCTTTGAAAGAAAATTATTTTTAATAAGTGTATGACTTTCCTAGAGCCGGAAACGTTGAACACCTGTGAGACATGAAGTCAATGGGCCTTTTAATGAGAAGCTGAGATATTCTGCACCCTCTCTCCTGGTGAGTCCTTTCCAGTTCTTGTAGAGTTTTGAGGTGAAGCAGGAGGCCAGCAGCTAGTCTGCCTAGAACAGAGTGGCGAACCTTTATGGATCAACGTGCCATTTTTTCTAAAGAAATGTTTAATGAAGTATAGACGTGCCGTCAAATAATTTTGACTTGTGATTATTGGGAAAATAATAAAACTAAATACTAACAACTGAAAATTATTTATTTCTAAAAAATACGTTTTGTACCTTATAGTAGTAAATTTTTTAGTTATACGTGCTATTCAAATTAAGCAACATTAATGTGATTTCTGCTGTTGCAGATTAGATGAAAAATAATTTAAATAGGATTATAAGATGTTACTTTTAGCAAAATGCATGCTGAACTGGAGTCATCTGGCAAACGGTTTCTATAAGCGAGATTTTAATGCTATTTATTTCTGAAATTAATGACTCGCAGACGTAGGTAGATGAAAATATGGTTGAAATAGCATGACCCAGCTTCTTCAAACAGTTAAATGGGTATGAAAGGGGAAATTTCCCTGTTTCTAAAATTTCCTTTTTTGCATT